>CATIWC010002696.1:0-66366 GCA_948472305.1 Vicia faba | reverse complement strand
ACTTTTATCAGATTTTCTTCAGATTTATGTTCACTTCAAATTTCATCAATTTTTTTTTGATTTTCTTCATATTTATGTTCACTTAAAATTTCATCAAATTATTTCCATATTTATGTTCACTTTAATTTTCATTAGATTTTCATCAAATTTTATTTAGATTTATGTTCATTTCATATTTCAACATAATTTCTTTAGATTTATGTGTTTATTTAAAACTTCATAAGGTTTCCTTCAAATTTATGTTTACTTCAAAGTTCATCAGATTTTCTAAAAATACCTTTAGAGTTTCTTCATAATTCATTAGATTCTCTGCAGATTTATGTTCACTTTAAATTATTTTAGATTTCTTCAATGTTTGTTCACTTCAAATTTGATCATATTTTCTTCATATTTATGTTCACTTCAAATTTTATCAGATTTCTTCAATTGTTTCCAGATTTTTGTTTACTTCAAAGTTCATCATATTTTCTTCAGATTTATGTTCACTTAAGATTTCATCATATTTTCTTCAGATTTATGTTCATTTCAAATTGAATATGATTTTATTAAGATTTATTTTCACTAAAAATTTCATCAAAATTCATCACATTTTCTTCAGGTTTCATATTTTTCTTTATATTTCATTAAAGCTTTTTCAGATATATGTTCACTTTAAACCTCAACATAGTTTCTTCATATTTATGTTCACTTTAACCCTAAACCCTAAACTCCAAATCCCATACCCTAAACCCCAAATCCTAAACCCTAAACCATAAACCCCAATCCCTAAACCCCAAACACCAAACCATAAGCCATAAACCCTAAACCCTAACCCCTTAACCCTAAACCCTAAACTCTAAACTTTAAACCTTAATGCATAAACCCTAACCCCTAAACCCTATACCCTAAACCCTAAAACCCTAAACCCTAAACCCTAACCCATAAACCATAAACCCTAACCCCTAAATCCTAAAACCCTAAACACTAAACCCTAAACTTAAACCCTAAACCCTAAACCCCAATCCCTAAACCCTAAACCCCAAACACCAAACCCTAAGCCCTAAACCCCAACCCCTAAACGTTAACCCTAAACTCTAAACCCTAACCCTATGGCATAAACCCTAACCCCTAAACCCTAAACTCTAAAACCCTAAACCCTATACCCTAACCCATAAACCCTAACGACTAAACCCTAAACCCTAAAACCCTAAACCCTTATGTTCACTTCAAATTTCATCATATTTTCTTCAGATTTATGTTCACTTCAAATTTCAGCAGATTTTCTACAAATTTAGGTTCACTTCCAATTTCATCAAATTTTCTTCAGATTTCATCTCATTTTCTACATATTTATGTTTTCTTCAAAATTCATAAGTTATTTTTTATTTCATTAGATTTATGTTCACTTTTATCAGATTTTCTTCAGATTTATGTTCACTTCAAATTTCATCAATTTTTTTTAGATTTTCTTCATATTTATTGTTCACTTAAAATTTCATCAAATTATTTCCAGATTTATGTTCAATTTAATTTTCATTAGATTTCATCAAATTTTATTTAGATTTATGTTCATTTCATATTTCAACAGAATTTCTTTAGATTTATGTGTTTATTTCAAACTTCATAAGGTTTCCTTCAAATTTATGTTTACTTCAAAGTTCATCAGATTTTCTAAAAATACCTTTAGAGTTTCTTCATAATTCATTAGATTTCTGCAGATTTATGTTCACTTTAAATTATTTTAGATTTATTCAATGTTTGTTCACTTCAAATTTCATCATATTTTCTTCATT
This sequence comes from Vicia faba, assembly GCA_948472305.1. Lineage (NCBI taxonomy): Eukaryota > Viridiplantae > Streptophyta > Magnoliopsida > Fabales > Fabaceae > Vicia > Vicia faba. The sequence goes on along the minus strand of CATIWC010002696.1, from coordinate 64,594 downwards.
TTTTTCTTCATATTTATGTTCACTTCAAATTTTATCAGATTTCTTCAATTGTTTCCAGATTTTTGTTTACTTCAAAGTTCATCATATTTTCTTCAGATTTATGTTCACTTAAGATTTCATCATATTTTCTTCAGATTTATGTTCATTTCAAATTGAATATGATTTTATTAAGATTTATTTTCACTAAAAATTTCATCAAAATTCATCACATTTTCTTCAGGTTTCATATTTTTCTTTATATTTCATTAAAGCTTTTTCAGATATATGTTCACTTTAAACCTCAGCATAGTTTCTTCATGTTTATGTTCACTTTAAACCCTAAACCCTAAACTCCAAACCCCAGACCCTAAACCCCAAACCTAAACCCTAAAACCATAAACCCCAATCCCTAAACCCCAAACACCAAACCATAAGCCATAAACCCTAAACCCTAACCCCTTAAACCCTAAACCCTAAACTCTAAACCCTAAACCTTAATGCATAAACCCTAACCCCTAAACCCTATACCCTAAACCATAAAACCCTATACCCTAAACCCTAAACCATAAACCATAAACCATAACCCCTAAACCCTAAAACCCTAAACACTAAACCCTAAACCCTAAACCCTAAACCCCAATACCTAAACCCTAAACCCCAAACACCAAACCCTAAGCCCTAAACCTCAACCCCTAAACCTTAACCCTAAACTCTAAACCCTAAACCCTATGGCATAAACCCTAAACCCTAACCCCTAAACCCTAAACTCTAAAACCCTAAACCCTATACCCTAAACCCATAAACCCTAACGACTAAACCCTAAACCCTAAAACCCTAAACCCTTATGTTCACTTCAAATTTCATCATATTTTCTTCAGAGTTATGTTCACTTCAAATTTCAGCAGATTTTCTACAAATTTAGGTTCACTTCCAATTTCATCAAATTTTCTTCAGATTTCATCTCATTTTCTACATATTTATGTTTACTTCAAAATTCATAAGTTATTTTTTATTTCATTAGATTTATGTTCACTTTAATCAGATTTTCTTCAGATTTATGTTCACTTCAAATTTCATCAACTTTTTTAGGTTTTCTTCATATTTATGTTCACTTAAAATTTCATCAAATTATTTCCAGATTTATGTTCAATTTAATTTTCATTAGATTTCATCAAATTTTATTTAGATTTATGTTCATTTCATATTTCAACAGAATTTCTTTAGATTTATGTGTTTATTTCAAACTTCATAAGGTTTCCTTCAAGTTTATGTTTACTTCGAAGTTCATCAAATTTTCTAAAAATACCTTTAGATTTTCTTCATAATTCATTAGATTTTCTGAAGATTTATGTTTTTAAATTTTTTTAGATTTCTTCAATGTTTGTTCACTTCAAATTTCATCATATTTTCTTCATATTTATGTTCACTTCAAATTTTATCAGATTTCTTCAATTGTTTCCAGATTTTTGTTTACTTCAAAGTTCATCATATTTTCTTCAGATTTATGTTCACTTAAGATTTCATCATATTTTCTTCAGATTTATGTTCATTTCAAATTGAATATGATTTTATTAAGATTTATTTTCACTAAAAATTTCATCAAAATTCATCACATTTTCTTCAGGTTTCATATTTTTCTTCATATTTCATTAAAGCTTTTTCAAATATATGTTCACTTTAAACCTCAGCAGAGTTTCTTCATATTTATGTTCACTTTAAACCCTAAACCCTAAACTCCAAACCCAGACCCTAAACCTCAAACCCTAAACCCTAAACAATAAACCCTGATCCCTAAACCCCAAACACCAAACCCTAAGTCATAAACCCTAAACCCTAAACCCTAACCCCTTAACCCTAAACTCTAAACCCTAAACCTTAATGCATAAACCCTAACCCCTAAACCCTATACCCTATACCCTAAAACCCTAAACCATAAACCCTAACCCATAAACCCTAAACCCTAACCCCTAAACCCAAAAAACCCTAAACCCTAAACACTAAACCCTAAACTTAAACCCTAAACCCCAAACCCTAAACCCTAAACCCTAAACCCCAATCCCTAAACCCTAAACCCCAAACACCAAACCCTAAGCCCTAAACCCCAACCCCTAAACCTTAACCCTAAACCATATGGCATAAACCCGTAAACCCTAACCTCTAAACCCTAAACTCTAAAACCCTAAACCCTATACCCTAACCCATAAACCCTAACGACTAAACCCTAAACCCTAAAACCCTAAACCCTTATGTTCACTTCAAATTTCATCATATTTTCTTCAGAGTTATGTTCACTTCAAATTTCAGTAGATTTTCTACAAATTTAGGTTCACTTCCAATTTCATCAAATTTTCTTCAGATTTCATCTGATTTTCTACATATTTATGTTTACTTCAAAATTCATAAGTTCTTTTTTATTTCATTAGATTTATGTTCACTTTTATCAGATTTTCTTCAGATTTATGTTCACTTCAAATTTCATCAATTTTTTTTAAATTTTCTTCATATTTATGTTCACTTAAAATTTCATCAAATTATTTCCAGATTTATGTTCATTTAATTTTCGTTAGATTTCATCAAATTTTATTTAGATTTATGTTCATTTCATATTTCAACAGAATTTCTTTAGATTTATGTGTTTATTTCAAACTTCATAAGGTTTCCTTCAAATTTATGTTTACTTCAAAGTTCATCAGATTTTCTAAAAATACCTTTAGAGTTTCTTCATAATTCATTAGATTTTCTGCAGATTTATGTTCACTTTAAATTATTTTAGATTTATTCAATGTTTGTTTCACTTCAAATTTCATCATATTTTCTTCATTTTTTCTTCATATTTATGTTCACTTCAAATTTTATCAGATTTCTTCAATTGTTTCCAGATTTTTGTTTACTTCAAAGTTCATCATATTTTCTTCAGATTTATGTTCACTTAAGATTTCATCATATTTTCTTCAGATTTATGTTCATTTCAAATTGAATATGATTTTATTAAGATTTATTTTCACTAAAAATTTCATCAAAATTCATCACATTTTCTTCAGGTTTCATATTTTTCTTTATATTTCATTAAAGCTTTTTCAGATATATGTTCACTTTAAACCTCAGCATAGTTTCTTCATGTTTATGTTCACTTTAAACCCTAAACCCTAAACTCCAAACCCCAGACCCTAAACCCCAAACCCTAAACCCTAAACCATAAACCCCAATCCCTAAACCCCAAACACCAAACCATAAGCCATAAACCCTAAACCCTAACCCCTTAACCTAAACCCTAAACTCTAAACCCTAAACCTTAATGCATAAACCCTAACCCCTAAACCCTATACCCTAAACCATAAAACCCTATACCCTAAACCCTAAACCATAAACCATAAACCATAACCCCTAAACCCTAAAACCCTAAACACTAAACCCTAAACCCTAAACCCTAAACCCCAATACCTAAACCCTAAACCCCAAACACCAAACCCTAAGCCCTAAACCTCAACCCCTAAACCTTAACCCTAAACTCTAAACCCTAAACCCTATGGCATAAACCCTAAACCCTAACCCCTAAACCCTAAACTCTAAAACCCTAAACCCTATACCCTAACCCATAAACCCTAACGACTAAACCCTAAACCCTAAAACCCTAAACCCTTATGTTCACTTCAAATTTCATCATATTTTCTTCAGAGTTATGTTCACTTCAAATTTCAGCAGATTTTCTACAAATTTAGGTTCACTTCCAATTTCATCAAATTTTCTTCAGATTTCATCTCATTTTCTACATATTTATGTTTACTTCAAAATTCATAAGTTATTTTTTATTTCATTAGATTTATGTTCACTTTAATCAGATTTTCTTCAGATTTATGTTCACTTCAAATTTCATCAACTTTTTTTAGGTTTTCTTCATATTTATGTTCACTTAAAATTTCATCAAATTATTTCCAGATTTATGTTCAATTTAATTTTCATTAGATTTCATCAAATTTTATTTAGATTTATGTTCATTTCATATTTCAACAGAATTTCTTTAGATTTATGTGTTTATTTCAAACTTCATAAGGTTTCCTTCAAGTTTATGTTTACTTCGAAGTTCATCAAATTTTCTAAAAATACCTTTAGATTTTCTTCATAATTCATTAGATTTTCTGAAGATTTATGTTTTTAAATTTTTTTAGATTTCTTCAATGTTTGTTCACTTCAAATTTCATCATATTTTCTTCATATTTATGTTCACTTCAAATTTTATCAGATTTCTTCAATTGTTTCCAGATTTTTGTTTACTTCAAAGTTCATCATATTTTCTTCAGATTTATGTTCACTTAAGATTTCATCATATTTTCTTCAGATTTATGTTCATTTCAAATTGAATATGATTTTATTAAGATTTATTTTCACTAAAAATTTCATCAAAATTCATCACATTTTCTTCAGGTTTCATATTTTTCTTCATATTTCATTAAAGCTTTTTCAAATATATGTTCACTTTAAACCTCAGCAGAGTTTCTTCATATTTATGTTCACTTTAAACCCTAAACCCTAAACTCCAAACCCCAGACCCTAAACCTCAAACCCTAAACCCTAAACAATAAACCCTGATCCCTAAACCCCAAACACCAAACCCTAAGTCATAAACCCTAAACCCTAAACCCTAACCCCTTAACCCTAAACTCTAAACCCTAAACCTTAATGCATAAACCCTAACCCCTAAACCCTATACCCTATACCCTAAAACCCTAAACCATAAACCCTAACCCATAAACCCTAAACCCTAACCCCTAAACCCAAAAACCCTAAACCCTAAACACTAAACCCTAAACTTAAACCCTAAACCCCAAACCCTAAACCCTAAACCCTAAACCCCAATCCCTAAACCCTAAACCCCAAACACCAAACCCTAAGCCCTAAACCCCAACCCCTAAACCTTAACCCTAAACCATATGGCATAAACCCTAAACCCTAACCTCTAAACCCTAAACTCTAAAACCCTAAACCCTATACCCTAACCCATAAACCCTAACGACTAAACCCTAAACCCTAAAACCCTAAACCCTTATGTTCACTTCAAATTTCATCATATTTTCTTCAGAGTTATGTTCACTTCAAATTTCAGTAGATTTTCTACAAATTTAGGTTCACTTCCAATTTCATCAAATTTTCTTCAGATTTCATCTGATTTTCTACATATTTATGTTTACTTCAAAATTCATAAGTTCTTTTTTATTTCATTAGATTTATGTTCACTTTTATCAGATTTTCTTCAGATTTATGTTCACTTCAAATTTCATCAATTTTTTTTAAATTTTCTTCATATTTATGTTCACTTAAAATTTCATCAAATTATTTCCAGATTTATGTTCAATTTAATTTTCGTTAGATTTCATCAAATTTTATTTAGATTTATGTTCATTTCATATTTCAACAGAATTTCTTTAGATTTATGTGTTTATTTCAAACTTCATAAGGTTTCCTTCAAATTTATGTTTACTTCAAAGTTCATCAGATTTTCTAAAAATACCTTTAGATTTTCTTCATAATTCATTAGATTTTCTGCAGATTTATGTTCACTTTAAATTTTTTTAGATTTCTTCAATGTTTGTTCACCTTAAATTTCATCATATTTTCTTCATATTTTCTTCATATTTATGTTCACTTCAAATTTTATCAGATTTCTTCAATTGTTTCCAGATTTTTGTTTACTTCAAAGTTCATCATATTTTCTTCAGATTTATGTTCACTTAAGATTTCATCATATTTTCTTCAGATTTATGTTCATTTCAAATTGAATATGATTTTATTAAGATTTATTTTCACTAAAAATTTCATCAAAATTCATCACATTTTCTTCAGGTTTCATATTTTTCTTCATATTTCATTAAAGCTTTTTCAGATATATGTTCACTTTAAACCTCAGCAGAGTTTCTTCATATTTATGTTCACTTTAAACCCTAAACCCTAAACTCCAAACCCCAGACCCTAAACCTCAAACCCTAAACCCTAAACAATAAACCCTGATCCCTAAACCCCAAACACCAAACCCTAAGTCATAAACCCTAAACCCTAAACCCTAACCCCTTAACCCTAAACTCTAAACCCTAAACCTTAATGCATAAACCCTAACCCCTAAACCCTATACCCTATACCCTAAAACCCTAAACCATAAACCCTAACCCATAAACCCTAAACCCTAACCCCTAAACCCAAAAACCCTAAACCCTAAACACTAAACCCTAAACTTAAACCCTAAACCCCAAACCCTAAACCCTAAACCCTAAACCCCAATCCCTAAACCCTAAACCCCAAACACCAAACCCTAAGCCCTAAACCCCAACCCCTAAACCTTAACCCTAAACCATATGGCATAAACCCTAAACCCTAACCTCTAAACCCTAAACTCTAAAACCCTAAACCCTATACCCTAACCCATAAACCCTAACGACTAAACCCTAAACCCTAAAACCCTAAACCCTTATGTTCACTTCAAATTTCATCATATTTTCTTCAGAGTTATGTTCACTTCAAATTTCAGTAGATTTTCTACAAATTTAGGTTCACTTCCAATTTCATCAAATTTTCTTCAGATTTCATCTGATTTTCTACATATTTATGTTTACTTCAAAATTCATAAGTTCTTTTTTATTTCATTAGATTTATGTTCACTTTTATCAGATTTTCTTCAGATTTATGTTCACTTCAAATTTCATCAATTTTTTTTAAATTTTCTTCATATTTATGTTCACTTAAAATTTCATCAAATTATTTCCAGATTTATGTTCAATTTAATTTTCGTTAGATTTCATCAAATTTTATTTAGATTTATGTTCATTTCATATTTCAACAGAATTTCTTTAGATTTATGTGTTTATTTCAAACTTCATAAGGTTTCCTTCAAATTTATGTTTACTTCAAAGTTCATCAGATTTTCTAAAAATACCTTTAGATTTTCTTCATAATTCATTAGATTTTCTGCAGATTTATGTTCACTTTAAATTTTTTTAGATTTCTTCAATGTTTGTTCACCTTAAATTTCATCATATTTTCTTCATATTTTCTTCATATTTATGTTCACTTCAAATTTTATCAGATTTCTTCAATTGTTTCCAGATTTTTGTTTACTTCAAAGTTCATCATATTTTCTTCAGATTTATGTTCACTTAAGATTTCATCATATTTTCTTCAGATTTATGTTCATTTCAAATTGAATATGATTTTATTAAGATTTATTTTCACTAAAAATTTCATCAAAATTCATCACATTTTCTTCAGGTTTCATATTTTTCTTTATATTTCATTAAAGCTTTTTCAGATATATGTTCACTTTAAACCTCAGTAGAGTTTCTTCATATTTATGTTCACTTTAAACCCTAAACCCTAAACTCCAAACCCCAGACCCTAAACCCCAAACCCTAAACCCTAAACCATAAACCCTGATCCCTAAACCCTAAACCCCAAACACCAAACTGTAAGCCATAAACCCTAAACCCTAACCCCTTAACCCTAAACCCTAAACTCTAAACCCTAAACCTTAATGCATAAACCCTAACCCCTAAACCCTATACCCTATACACTAAAACCCTAAACCATAAACCCTAACCAATAAACCCTAAACCCTAACCCCTAAAACCCTAAACCCTAAGCCCCAATCCCTAAACCCTAAACACCAAACACCAATCCCTAAGCCCTAAACCCTAACCCCTAAACATTTACCATAAACCCTAAACTCTAAACCCTAAACCCTATGGCATAAACCCTAAACCCTAACCCCTAATCCTTAAACCCTAAAACCCTAAACCCTTATGTTCACTTCAAATTTCATCATATTTTCTTCAGAGTTATGTTCACTTCAAATTTCAGCAGATTTTCTACAAATTTAGGTTCACTTCCAATTTCATCAAATTTTCCTCAGATTTCATCTGATTTTCGACATATTTATGTTTACTTCAAAATTCATAAGTTCTTTTTTATTTCATTAGATTTATGTTCACTTTTATCAGATTTTCTTCAGATTTATGTTCACTTCAAATTTCATCAATTTTTTTTAGATTTTCTTCATATTTATGTTCACTTAAAATTTCATAAAATTATTTCCATATTTATGTTCACTTTAATTTTCATTAGATTTCATCAAATTTTATTTAGATTTATGTTCATTTAATATTTCAACAAAATTTCTTTAAATTTTTGTGTTTATTTCAAACTTCATAAGGTTTCCTTCAAATTTATGTTTACTTCAAAGTTAATCAGATTTTCTAAAAATACCTTTAGATTTTCTTCATAATTCATTAGATTTTCTGCAAATTTATGTTCACTTTAAATTATTTTAGATTTCTTCAATGTTTGTTCACTTCAAATTTTATCAGATTTCTTTAATTGTTTCCAGATTTTTGTTTACTTCAAAGTTCATCATATTTTTTTTCAGATTTATGTTCACTTAAGATTTCATCATATTTTCTTCAGATTTATGTTCATTTAAAATTGAATATGATTTTATTAAGATTTATTTTCACTAAAAATTTCATCAAAATTCATCACATTTTCTTCAGGTTTCATATTTTTCTTTATATTTCATTAAAGCTTTTTCAGATATATGTTCACTTTAAACTTCAGCAGAGTTTCTTCATATTTATGTTCACGTTAAACCCTAAACCCTAAACTCCAAACATCAGACCCTAAACCCCAAACCCTAAACCCTAAACCCCAAACACCAAACCCTAAGCCCTAAACCCTAACCCCTAAACCCTAACCCCTTAACCCTAAACCCTAAACTCTAAGCCCTAAATCCTAAACCCTAATGCATAAACCCTAAAGCATAAACCCTAACCCCTAAACCTTATACCCTAAACCCAAAAACCCTAAACCATAAACCCTAACCCATAAACCCTAACCCCTAGACCCTAAACCCTAAAACCCTAAACCCTAAACCCTAAAACCTAAACCCTAAACACGAAACCCTAAACCCTAAACCTTAAACCCTAAACCCCAAACCATAAACCGTAAACCCCAATCCCTAAACCCCAAAACACCAAACCCTAAGCCATAAACCCTAACCCCTTAACCCTAAACCCTAAACTCTAAACCCTATACCATAACGCAAAACCCTAAACCCTAACCCCTAAACCCTAAACTCTAAAACCCTAAACCATAAACCCTAACCCATAAACCCTAAACCCTAACGACTAAACCCTAAAACCCTAAACCCTTATGTTCACTTCAAATTTCATCATATTTTCTTCAGAGTTATGTTCACTTTAAATTTCAGCAGATTTTCTACAAATTTAGGTTCACTTCCAATTTCATCAGATTTTCTTCAGATTTCATCTCATTTTCTACATATTTATGTTTACTTCAAAATTCATAAGTTCTTTTTTATTTCGTTAGATTTATGTTTAATTTTATCAGATTTTCTTCAGATTTATGTTCACTTCAAATTTCATCAATTTTTTTAAGATTTTATTCATATTTATGTTCACTTAAAATTTCATCAAATTATTTCCATATTTATGTTCACTTTAATTTTCGTTAGATTTCATCAAATTTTATTTAGATTTATGTTCATTTCATATTTCAACAGAATTTCTTTAGATTTATGTGTTTATTTCAAACTTCATAAGGTTTCCTTCAAATTTATGTTTACTTCAAAGTTCATCAGATTTTCTAAAAATACCTTTAGATTTTCTTCATAATTCATTAGATTTTCTGCAGATTTATGTTCACTTTAAATTATTTTAGATTTCTTCAATGTTTGTTCACTTCAAATTTCATCATATTTTCTTCATATTTATGTTCACTTCAAATTTTATCAGATTTCTTTAATTGTTTCTAGATTTTAGTTTACTTCAAAGTTCATCATATTTTCTTCAGATTTATGTTCACTTAAGATTTCATCATATTTTCTTCCGATTTATGTTCATTTCAAATTGAATATGATTTTATTAAGATTTATTTTCACTAAAAATTTCATCAAAACTCATCACATTTTCTTCAGGTTTCATATTTTTCTTCATATTTCATTTAAGCTTTTTCAGATATATGTTCACTTTAAACCTCAGCAGAGTTTCTTCATATTTATGTTCACTTTAAACCCTAAACCCTAAACTCCAAACCCCAAACCCTAAACCCCAAACCCTAAACCCCAAACCCTAAACCATAAACCCTAATCCTTAAACCCTAAACCCCAAACACCAAACCCTAAGCCCCAAACCCTAAACCCTAACCCCTAACCCCTTAACCCTAAACCCTGAACTCTAAACCCTAAACCTTAATACATAAACCCTAACCCCTAAACCCTAAAACCCTAAACCTTAAACCCTAAACTTAAACCCTAAACCCCAAACCCTAAACCCTAAACCCCAATCCCTAAACCCTAAACCCCAAACACCAAACCCTAAGCCCTAAACCCTAACCCCTAAACCTTAACCCTAAACCCTAAACTCTAAACCTTAAACCCTATGGCATAAACCCTAAACCCTAACCCCTAAACCCTAAAATCTAAAACCCTAAACCCTAACCCATAAACCCTAAACCCTAAACCCTAACGACTAAACCCTAAACCCTTATGTTCACTTCAAATATCATCATATTTTCTTCAGAGTTATGTTCACTTCAAATTTCAGCAGATTTTCTACAAATTTAGGTTCACTTCCAATTTCATCAAATTTTCTTCAGATTTCATCTGATTTTCTACATATTTATGTTTACTTCAAAATTCATAAGTTCTTTTTTATTTCATTAGATTTATGTTCACTTTTATCAGATTTTCTTCAGATTTATGTTCACTTCAAATTTCATCAATTTTTTTTAGATTTTCTTCATATTTATGTTCACTTAAAATTTCATCAAATTATTTCCATATTTATGTTCACTTTAATTTTCATTAGATTTCATCAAATTTTATTTAGATTTATGTTCATTTCATATTTCAACATGTGATCGGTGGAAATAGAACTGACTGTTTTTAAGCTGGTTCGCGAAATGTCGCGGTAAGAAAGAGTCGCCACCGTCTTTTATGTTCTCCAACATGGAAAGGACAAAAGCACAGCAAAATTCCTTCTTTGAGAATGTTTCTCGGTTCGGGAGGTAGATTTATAGAAAGGGAAGGTGTTAGCACCCTTTCTATCCGTGGTTATCCACGGGCTCTTAGGTACTTGCTCTTATGTTTTCAAAAATTGTTTGCTTTTCAAGTGTGTGTGGGTTTTGAAAAAGTTTCGTTTGAAAAATTTCTAAGTAACTCTTGTATCTGTCCTCAAGAGTGTATGAAAAATTTGTTTGAAAACTTTTAGAAAGTGTAAGTGTGAAAAGATGTTTTGTTTGTTTTGAGAGAGCAAGTACTTAAGAGAAATTTACCTACTCTAAGGAATTAAGCTGTGTAAGAGTCCTTTAGACAGTACTATCCCACTATAGAGAAGTAGGTAGCACCGTCGTTGGAGGTATTCGGGTCAATTTGATGATTAGGGACAGTGTGGTCACCGAAGCAATAGTAGGACACCTTAGAAGTAACCCTAATGTCCTAGATCCTTTTTTATCCGAGGCAACCGTTTCGAGGCAACTGGATCTTAGACAGGAGGGCGACCTCTAAAACACCCTATACTTGACGACCATGTTCGAGGCAACCAGTGAGGCGTACCCTAGGAGTGGCATGTGCATGTGTGTTGTTTCAGTTTATGTTTATCTTTGAACATGCATTTGTGAGCTACGGGTTGATTTTATTATTCATACAAGTCTTTCATGTATTGTTAGGAGTGCGGAAAATAAATTGCGGAAATATGAATCTACGCTATTACAAGGCGCGAGTCTATACATCGCCAAAAACATAACCCATTTTGGAAAATAAATGCGGGAAATAAAAGAAAGCAATAAAATCCTAATTAACTATTACATCCTTGGAAACAGATACATCAATATAATCAAAATAAATAATAATGCGCGAATAGAAATTTAATCGGGACGTCCTTAGGGTTTTGACCCTTTTGAGAAGATATGAGTTTTAGTCCTTTTTTGCAATTAATTAAATATTAACCCTAAACTAATTAATTAATTAATTAAAAAGAAAAAAAAATGTTTTTTTGGGTTTTATTTTTTTTAATAAAAAATAAAATAAAAGAAAAATAAAAGTCAAAAGAAACCCTAATTCTAAATTGGTTTTATTTATTGTAAAAAAAAAGTTAAAATTACCAAATTAAACTAATTAATTCGTTAGTATTTTATTTACAAAAATAATAATTAAGGTGAAATTTAATAACAATAATAATAATAATATAAATATTTTAATAGTCTGAATTTATCATGAAAATTAATTTGTTAGTTAATAATAATAATAATAATTAGTTAAAAGAATTAAAAGGAGAAAGAAAATAAATAAAAAGAAAGATAGTAAACCAGGGGGGTTTGATGGACCCAATGGAGGTTTGTTTAGAAATTTCTGGCCCATTAAGAATTAAGCCTGTTTGACTTTTGCAATCAACTGCGTGTGGTTGACTGAGGAACATGGTGCTCATCACTTTCTGGCCTTTGGGTTGTTGATTGGAAACACCTGGCAAGCTGATTTGTGAGGTTGCATGATGGAATATTGTTGAGAATCTGCATAGGATTATATAAGAAAAAATATGAAACAAGGTTTAGGGGACCTGGGAATCGAACCCAGGTCCCAATGGTTACCAAGCACGTCACCTTCCACTAAGCCACTGCATTGCATTTGTTAATATAAGGGATAATGAAAATAATATATAAAAAAAACCAATTATGCTTGGAAAGAGAAAAAGCGCGCATTATATTTGAATAAGCCAATCCTGCATCCACACGTAATCATCTTCTTCCTTTTTTTCCTGTAAAATATAAGCAATTAACGGGGGTTTTAAACCCCCACAATATGGAACAACCAAAAATAGCGAATAGAAATCCACGCTATATAAATAGGGCGCGAGGGTTGCTTTGTGTTTGTCTCGTTCCGGTGATCTCAACCATAGGCGTTGGAGGTTCTAATTTTACCTATATAGCAAACCCCCAAATCAAGAGCTTTGAGACCCTAGAATTCAACAATGATGGTTTACGTTTCAGGGCACCATAATTCAATTAACCTATATCATCAGCTTCAAAAAGGTTAGAGCAATGCAAAACAATGATTATAACGTGATAATGATGCATGAAAAGTGAGTTATGATTATGGCAAAATTATTCAAACCGTGAAACTGTTCTGGGTGTTTCCTTGAGGTAAAACACTTGGTTTCGATTGCGAATTGTTTCTGAGTATGCTAGCAACGTGTTTGAATCAAGAAAAGGCTTTGAATTGGCCTGGAAGGTTGAATTCAGTTTTCAAATTTTCTTGAGTTTTTTGGAATTGGCTATGACTTCTGCAGCAGATTTTGCACGTGTAAGGCTTTAGGGTTTGCTTCAGTATTTGTATTGGAAGGGAATTAGGGTACAAACTTGTCCAAGAATCCATGGAATAATGTTTTGCATCTTTGATTTCCAATCAAATATTTTTGCATCTTTTTGATTGAGAAAACTTGCCAATTTTGGATATTCTTGTCTCTTTGATTGGCAAACTAAATCTCCAGCATGTGTTGAGTTTATTTGCTCCACAAAAGATTTGAAAAACATATCTTGGCATTTTCCTACAATTAAATCAATTAAATGAATTATTAATCAATTAAAAATCCAAATAATTAATAAAAATAAGAAAATAATTCAAATTAATCTCAATGGGTCGTGCATAAGCCTTGGGTAAAGATTCAAGAAATAATTTGAGGCCCATTAGCAAAAATGAAGTGTTTTGGGCAAAGTTGACTTTTGCAAATTCCCAAAAATTTCTCAACTTCTCCAATGCATATCTTGCTCAATTTTGATCCTATGAACATGTTCTTGGACATTTTGGAAAGGTCTTGAAGTCCTCTAACCAATGCCTTCGGTTCCATGTCATTTTGATTTACCAATCTCAAGTTATAGTCTTTGACTTAAAGTGCCTTTTTGTTGACTTTTGAAATTGACCTATAATGTAGAAATTGATAACTTTTTGTGAGAGCATTTCATAGACTTGGAATGTGAAGATGAGTTGTAGGAAATGTCATCCCCTTCAAAATGAGAATTGGATGGGATTTTTCTGATGAACCATGAAAAAGTTATGCCTTGGTCAAGTTACAATTGACTTTTCAGCTGTCCCAAAATAGAAACTTTTGTCATCTTGATGATTTTTGAGCCATGCTTGTAGAATCATGATCAAGAATTGATCAAATGATGATTGTGGCCTCAAAATAAGATGTTGACCAAAAAATTTGACTTTTGACTGCCAAATGACAATTTTACCCCTGCAGTTGATTGTGAACCAAATAGGGCTTTTGACTTTGCAGCTTGATGCTGTGAGACTTGAAACTTGACATGTAGATGCTTGACAATGTATATAGGCATATGGGACTTGCTTGGACCATTGAAAACCTCAAATTCCTTGCAAGAACCAAAACCCTAATTTCAACTGGCTTAGGAGGATGTTTAGATTGGGCAACCCCTTGATCCATTTGAAGATTGATCTTGACAAATCTTGAAGCACATGGGAGGGAAAATTTTGGGGTACAACACAACAGAATTTATTTAGATTTATGTGTTTATTTCAAACTTCATAAGTTTTCCTTCAAATTTATGTTTACTTCAAAGTTCATCAGATTTTCTAAAAATACCTTTATATTTTCTTCATAATTCATTAGATTTTCTGCAGATTTATGTTCACTTTAAATTATTTTAGATTTCTTCAATGTTTGTTCACTTCAAATTTCATCATATTTTCTTCATATTTAGGTTCACTTCAAATTTTATCAGATTTCTTCAATTGTTTCCAGATTTTTGTTTACTTCAAAGTTCATCATATTTTCTTCAGATTTATGTTCACTTAAGATTTCATCATATTTTCTTCAGATTTATGTTCATTTCTAATTGAATATGATTTTATTAAGATTTATTTTCACTAAAAATTTCATCAAAACTCATCACATTTTCTTTAGGTTTCATATTTTTCTTATATTTCATTAAAGCTTTTTCAGATATATGTTCACTTTAAACTTCAGCAGAGTTTCTTCATATTTATGTTCTTTTTAAACCCTAAAACCCTAAACTCTAAAACCCCATACCCTAAACCCTAAACCCCAAACCCCAAACCCTAAACCCTAAACCCCAATCCCTAAACACCAAACACCAAACCTAAGCCCTAAAGCCTAAACCCTAACCCCTTAACCCTAAACCCTAAACTCTAAACCCCAAACCCTAATGCATAAACACTAAAGCATAAACCCTAACCCCTAAACCCTATACACTAAACCCAAAAACCCTAAACCATAAACCCTAAGCCATAAACCCTAACCCCTAAACCCTCAAACCCTAAACCATAAACCCTAAACCCTAAACCCTAAACACTAAACCATAAACCCTAACCCATAACCCCTAAACCCTAACGACTTAACCCTAAAACCCTAAAACCCTAAACCCTTATGTTCACTTCAAATTTCATCATATTTTCTTCAGAGTTATGTTCACTTTAAATTTCAGCAGATTTTCTACAAATTTAGGTTCACTTCCAATTTCATCAGATTTTCTTCAGATTTCATCTGATTTTCTACATATTTATGTTTACTTCAAAATTCATAAGTTCTTTTTTATTTCATTAGATTTATGTTCACTTTTATCAGATTTTCTTCAGATTTATGTTCACTTCAAATTCATCAATTTTTTAAAGATTTTCTTCATATTTATGTTCACTTAAAATTTCATAAAGTGATTTCCATATTTATGTTCACTTTAATTTTCATTAGATTTCATCAAATTTTATATAGATTTATGTTCATTTCATATTTCAACAGAATTTCTTTAGATTTATGTGTTTATTTCAAACTTCATAAGGTTTCCTTCAAATTTATGTTTACTTCAAAGTTCATCAGATTTTCTAAAAATACCTTTAGATTTTCTTCATAATTCATCAGATTTTCTGCAGATTTATGTTCACTTTAAATTTTTTTAGATTTCTTCAATGTTTGTTCACTTCAAATTTCAACATATTTTCTTCATATTTTCTTCAAATTTATGTTCACTTCAAATTTTATCAGATTTCTTCAATTGTTTCCAGATTTTTGTTTACTTCAAAGTTCATCATATTTTCTTCAGATTTATGTTCACTTAAGATTTCATCATATTTTCTTCAGATTTATGTTCATTTCAAATTGAATATGATTTTATTAAGATTTATTTTCACTAAAAATTTCATCACATTTTCTTCAGGTTTCATATTTTTCTTTATAATTCATTAAAGCTTTTTCAGATATATGTTCACTTTAAACTTCAGCAGAGTTTCTTCATATTTATGTTCTCTTTAAACCCTAAAACCCTAAACACTAAAACCCCAGACCCTAAACCCCAAACCCTAAACCCCAATCCCTAAACCCCAAACACCAACCCCTAAGCCCTAAACCCTAACCCCTAAACCATAACCCCTTAACCCTAAACCCTAAACTCTAAACCATAAACCCTAAACCCTAATGCATAAACCCTAAAGCATAAACCCTAACCCCTAAACCCTAAACCATAAAACCTAACCCATAAACCCTAAACCATAAACCCTAAAACCCTAAACCCTAAACCCTAACACCTAAACCCTAAACACTAAACCATAAACCCTAAACCTTAAACCCTAAACCCCAAACCATAAACCGTAAACCCCAATCCCTAAACCCCAAACACCAAACCCTTAGCCCTAAACCCTAAACCCTAACCCCTTAACCCTAAACCATAAACTCTAAACCCTAAACCCTAACGCATAAACCCTAAACCCTAACCCTTAAACCATAAACTCTAAAACCCTAAACCATAAACCCTAACCCATAACCCCTAAATCCTAACGACTAAACCCTAAAACCCTAAAACCCTAAACCATTATGTTCACTTCAAATTTCATCATATTTTCTTTAGAGTTATGTTCACTTTAAATTTCAGGAGATTTTCTACAAATTTAGGTTCACTTCCAATTTCATCAGATTTTCTTCAGATTTCGTCTGATTTTCTACATATTTATGTTTACTTCAAAATTCATAAGTTCTTTTTTATTTCATTAGATTTATGTTCACTTTTATCAGATTTTCTTCAGATTTATGTTCACTTCAAATTTCATTAATTTTTTTAAGATTTTCTTCATATTTATGTTCACTTAAAATTTCATCAAATTATTTCCATATTTATGTTCACTTTAATTTTCTTTAGATTTCATCAAATTTTATTTAGATTTATGTTCATTTCATATTTCAACATAATTTCTTTAGATTTATGTGTTTATTTCAAACTTCATAAGGTTTCCTTCAAATTTATGTTTACTTCAAAGTTCATCAGATTTTCTAAAAATACCTTTAGATTTTCTTCATAATTCATTAGATTTTCTGCAGATTTATGTTCACTTTAAATTTTTTTAGATTTCTTCGATGTTTGTTCACTTCAAATTTCATCATATTTTCTTCATATTTATGTTCACTTCAAATTTTATCAGATTTCTTCAATTGTTTCCATATTTTTGTTTACTTCAAAGTTCATCATATTTTCTTCAGATTTATGTTCACTAAAGATTTCATCATATTTTCTTCAGATTTATGTTCATTTCAAATTGAATATGATTTTATTAAGATTTATTTTCACTAAAAATTTCATCAAAATTTATCACATTTTCTTCAGGTTTCATATTTTTCTTTATATTTCATTAAAGCTTTTTCAGATATATGTTCACTTTAAACTTCAACAGAGTTTCTTCATATTTATGTTCTCTTTAAACCCTAAAACCCTAAACTTTAGAACCCCAGACCCTAAACCCTAAACCCTAAACCCCAATCCCTAAACCCCAAACACCAACCCCTAAGCCCTAAACCCTAACCCCTAAACCCTAAACCCTAAACCCTAAACTCTAAACCCTAAACCCTAATGTATAAACCCTAAAGCATAAACCCTAACCTCTAAACCTTATACCCTAAACCCAAAAACCCTAAACCATAAACCCTAACCCATAAACCCTAACCCCTAAACCCTAAACCCTAAAACCCTAAACCCTAAACCCTAAACACTAAACCTTAAACCCTAAACCTTAAACCCTAAACCCCAAACCCTAAACCCTAAACCCCAATCGCTAAACCCTAAACCCCAAACACCAAACCCTAAGCCCTAAACCCTAACCCCTAACCCCTAACCCATAACCCCTTAACCCTAAACCATAAACTCTAAACCCTAAACCCTAACGCATAAACCCTAAACCCTAACCCCTAAACTCTAAAACCCTAAACCATAAACCCTAACCCATAACCCCTAAACCCTAACGACTAAACCCTAAAACCCTAAACCCTTATGTTCACTTCAAATTTCATCATATTTTCTTCAGAGTTATGTTCACTTTAAATTTCAGATTTTCTTCGAATTTATGATCACTTCAGATTTCATCAAATTTTCTTTAGATTTATGTTAACTTCAAATTTAATATGATTTTTTTTCAGATTTATGTTCACTTCAGAATTTCATCAGATTTTCTTCAGATTTATGTTAACTTTTAATTTTATATGACTTTCTTCAGATTTATGTTCACTTCAGATTTCATTAGATTTTATTCAGGTTTACGTTCACTTCAAATTTAATATGATTTTCTAAAGATTTATTTTCACTTAAAATTTCATCAAATTTCCTTCAAATTTCATTAGATTTTCTTCAGATTTCATCATATTTTCTTCAAATTTATGTTTGAGTCGACTTTCATACGATTTTCTTCAGATTTCATTAGATTTTCTTCAGATTTATATTTACTTCAAATTTCATTAGATTTTCTTCAGATTTAAGTTTGCTTCAATTTTAATCATATTTTCTCCAAATATATGTTTACTTCAAATATAATTAGAATTTCTTCATATTTCATTAGATTTACTTCAGATTTATGTTTACTTCAAATTAATGTTTACTTCAATTTTATTAGATTTTCTTCATATTTCATCAAAATTTCTTCAGATTTATGTTCATTTCAAATTTCATCGGTTGTTTTTTAGATTTCATCAGATTTTCTTCAAATTTTTGTTCATTTCAAATTTCATTAGATTTTCTGCAGATTTATGTTCACTTTAAATTTTTTTAGATTTCTTCAATGTTTGTTCACTTCAAATTTCATCATATTTTCTTCATATTTTCTTCGTATTTATGTTCACTTCAAATTTTATCAGATTTCTTCAATTGTTTCCAGATTTTTGTTTACTTCAAAGTTCATCATATTTTCTTCAGATTTATGTTCACTTAAGATTTCATCATATTTTCTTCAGATTTATGTTCATTTCAAATTGAATATGATTTTATTAAGATTTATTTTCACTAAAAATTTCATCAAAATTCATCACATTTTATTCAGGTTTCATATTTTTCTTTATATTTCATTAAAGCTTTTTCAGATATATGTTCACTTTAAACTTCAGCAGAGCTTTTTCAGATATATGTTCACTTTAAACTTCAGCAGAGTTTCTTCATATTTATGTTCACTTTAAACCCTAAACCCTAAACTCCAAACTTCAAACCCTAAACCCTAAACCCCAAACCCCAAACCCTAAACCCTAAACCCCAATCCCTAAACCCTAAACCCCAAACACCAAAACCTAAGCCCTAAACCCTAACCCCTAAACCCTAACCCCTTAACCCTAAACTCTAAAAACTAAACCCTAAACCCTAATGCATAAAGCCTAAAGCATAAACCCTAACCCCTAAACCCTATACCCTAAACCCAAAAACCCTAAACCATAAACCCTAACCCATAAACCCTAACCCCTAAACCTTAAAACCCTAAACCCTAAACCCTAAACCTTAAACCCTAAATCCCAAACCCTAAACCTTAAACCCCAATCCCTAAACCCTAAACCCCCAACACCAAACTCTAAGCCCTAAAACCTAACCCCTAAACCCTAACCCCTTAACACTAAACCCTAAACTCTAAACCCTAAACATAACGCATAAACCCTAAACCCTAACACCTAAACCATAAACTCTAAAACCCTAAACCATAAACCCTAACCCATAAACCCTAAACCCTAACGACTAAACCCTAAAACCCTAAACCCTTATGTTCATTTCAAATTTCATCTTATTTTCTTCAGAGTTATGTTCACTTTAAATTTCAGCAGATTTTCTACAAATTTAGGTTCACTTCCAATTTCATCAGATTTCTTCAGATTTCATCTGTTTTTCTACATATTTATGTTTACTTCAAAATTCATAAGTTCTTTTTTATTTCATTAGATTTATGTTCACTTTTATCAGACTTTCTTCAGATTTATGTTCACTTCAAATTTCATCAATTTTTTTTAGATTTTCTTCATATTTATGTTCACTTAAAATTTCATCTAATTATTTCCATATTTATGTTCACTTTAATTTTCATTAGATTTCATCAAATTTTATTTAGATTTATGTTCATTTAATATTTCAACAGAATTTCTTTAGATTTATGTGTTTATTTCAAACTTCATAAGGTTTCCTTCAAATTAATGTTTACTTCAAAGTTCATCAGATTTTCTAACAATACCTTTAGATTTTCTTCATAATTCATTAGATTTTCAGCAGATTTATGTTCACTTTAAATTTTTTTAGATTTCTTCAATGTTTGTTCACTTCAAATTTCATCATATTTTCTTCATATTTATGTTCACTTAAAATTTAATCAGATTTCTTCAATTGTTTCCAGATTTTTGTTTACTTCAAAGTTCATCATATTTTCTTCAGATTTATGTTCACTTAAGATTTCATCATATTTTCTTCAGATTTATGTTCATTTCAAATTGAATATGATTTTATTAAGATTTATTTTCACTAAAAATTTCATCAAAATTCATCACATTTTCTTCAGGTTTCATATTTTTCTTTATATTTCATTAAAGCTTTTTCAGATATATGTTCACTTTAAACTTCAGCAGAGTTTCTTCATATTTATGTTCACTTTAAACCCTAAACCCTAAACTCCAAACTTCAGACCCTAAACCCCAAAACCCAAACCCTAAACCCTAAACCCCAATCCCTAAACCCTAAACCCCAAACACCAAACCCTAAGCCCTAACCCTTAAACCCTAACCCCTTAATCCTAAACCCTAAACTCTAAACTCTAAACCCTAAACCCTAATGCATAAACCCTAAAGCATAAACCCTAACCCCTAAACCCTATACCCTAAACTCAAAAACCCTAAACCATAAACCCTAACCCATAAACCCTAACCCCTAAACCCTAAACCCTAAAACTCTAAACCCTAAACCCTAAACCTTAAACCCTAAACACTAAACCCTAAACCCTAAACCCCAAACCCTAAACCCCAAACCCCAAACCCTAAACCCCAAACACCAAACCCTAAGCCCTAAACCCTAACCCCTAAACCCTAACCCCTTAACCCTAAACCCTAAATTATAAACCTTAAACCCTAACGCATAAACCCTAACCCTTAAACCCTAAACTCTAAAACCCTAAACCATAAACCCTAACCCATAAACCCTAAACCCTAACGACTAAACCCTAAAACCCTAAACCCTTATGTTCACTTCAAATTTCATCATATTTTCTTCAGAATTATGTTCACTTTAAATTTCAGCAGATTTTCTACAAGTTTAGGTTCACTTCCAATTTCATCAGATTTCTTCAGATTTCATCTGATTTTCTACATATTTATGTTTACTTCAAAATTCACAAGTTCTTTTTTATTTCATTAGATTTATGTTCACTTTTATCAGATTTTCTTCAGATTTATGTTCACTTCAAATTTCATCAATTTTTTTTAGATTTTCTTCATATTTATGTTCACTTAAAATTTCCTCAAATTATTTCCATATTTATGTTCACTTTAATTTTCATTAGATTTCATCAAATTTTATTTAGATTTATGTTCATTTCATATTTCAACAGAATTTCTTTAGATTTATGTGTTTATTTCAAACTTCATAAGGTTTCCTTCAAATTAATGTTTACTTCAAAGTTTATCTGATTTTCTAACAATACCTTTAGATTTTCTTCATAATTCATTAGATTTTCTGCAGATTTATGTTCACTTTAAATTTTTTTAGATTTCTTCAATGTTTGTTCACTTCAAATTTCATCATATTTTCTTCATATTTATGTTCACTTCAAATTTAATCAGATTTCTTCAATTGTTTCCAGATTTTTGTTTACTTCAAAGTTCATCATATTTTCTTCAGATTTATGTTCACTTAAGATTTCATCATATTTTCTTCAGATTTATGTTCATTTCAAATTGAATATGATTTTATTAAGATTTATTTTCACTAAAAATTTCATCAAAATTCATCACATTTTCTTCAGGTTTCATATTTTTCTTTATATTTCATTAAAGCTTTTTCAGATATATGTTCACTTTAAACTTCAGCAGAGTTTCTTCATATTGTTGTACCCCAAAATTTGCCCTCCTCTTTTTCCACAAGAAATCACAGTTTCGGGCTTTTCCTGATTCTTCAGACTGGCTCAAGAATTGGTCAAACAGACTTTTCTTGTCAGTCAGACAAAATTAGGGTTGCTATTAATTTTTGAAGCAGTTCAAACAGATTGCTTAGGGTTTGGTTGAGTTGGCTCAAAGTTTGATCGGACAGGCGCTTCTCTGACATTTAAGTCAAGAATCAGGGTTTTGTGCGCATATTTCTCAGAAAGAATTAATTCTATCAGTGCTTTTCAAGTTATTCTGGGATACGGACTGAGGCTGTTGATTGAGAATTTGCAGTGTTTGGATTTAATCAGTGAAAAAAGGACATGTGGACGTTTGTTGTTTGGTTGTGCAATGCTTTGATTATTCGGAATTCCGGACGTTTATTGACTATTTATTATTCTGAGTTAAAATGGTTGGGATTTATTTCCAGTTATTATAATTTAAGAATTATAAATAATTAAATAAATAGTTGAAGAAGAAAAGGAATTAACTGATAAAAAGACTTTTTTTATTTATCTTTAATTATTTGTACAATTGTTATTTAAATACAGTAATTATTTACAAAGTATTTACAATAATAATGTTACAATGATTAAAAGGAAAATAAAATTGCATCCTAAAATTTCCTAAATCTCCATCTTCTACTGCTACTCCTCTTTTGCTCCATTGATTTTTATCTGCAAAACAAAGAAAAAGAAAAAGTCAAAAGCAGATGAAATGAAATTCAAAGCAGACAGTTAATCACAAAGTTCATCATTAAAAGTAACTGGTCGGAATCAGTTGTTCCCCTCTCTGCAAATCACAAGACTGCTCTTGGTTCACAAAGAGGGATAAAAATGCTTGCAAAAAAGTATGAAATGCACAAAGTTACAATATTGCACAAATTCAAAGTTTGTCAAACATACTGCATAAATCCAAATTTTCAAAAGAGGCAAATCAATTGAAAAGTGCATAAAGCTGCATAGTTCATAAATTATCAACAAAGTCCAAACTGAACTACAAAGTCACAATTTCAAACTAAGCCAAAGCTGTCAAAAACTGTCCAAAGATATAGAAAGATATCAAACTGTCCAAAGGCTATTCAAAGCTGTCAACAAAGTACACAAAGTATGCAAGAAATATGGAAAGTATGCAGAGGAAAGGGACAAATGCAAGCAAGGTTCAAATCATCATTTTCCTAGGCCAGTTGCTTTTTCAGCATAGTACAGTTCTAAGCAATATTAAATGCTTAAATCTGTGGAGAGAGAGAAAGAAGAGAAAAAGAGAAAAGGCTTACAGCAGGCTTAGGCTTGAAGAAAAAGATATAAAACAAGCATACCACAACACAGTACAAAGGGGGGAAGAAATAACACAAAAGCCAAAAGCTCTCAAACTGTAACATACAAAGAGTCTGCCTCCAAAACCAAACAAAGCCCTGCATCAACCTGTAACACAAACTAACAACACAAGCTTCAAACCAGAACCCTGTAATGAAGCCTTCACCAAACAGAGCATCAAGCCAAAAAGCCTAAACCATCAACCTGCATAAACCAACAGGCCATCCTGCATAGACAAGCCTGAAGCCTAAAGCTTCAAGGCCTGTAACCTCAAACTTGCATCCAGCTCTTAACCTGTGTGCTCAAAGCCCTCAAGCTTAACCTGTGTTAAGCCTCAAACAGAAGCCAAACCTGTAATCTCAAATATCCCAAGACCCTCAGAGCGGTGTTCATCATTGGGCCAACATCAACAGGCGTCTCAGCCAGCCAACAAAAAGAAGAGGAAAAGAAGCAACCAGGGGCAAGCATATCAGCATACAAGGCATCTCAGATAAATCATCATTGAAAACATATCAGCATATCAAGCATACAAGCATACAGAGGCTAACAAGAGAAGAAGAAAAGAAGCAATCAAAGGCAACTGAAGCGAGTAGACAGAAGAGGAAAAGAGAGTTATACGAAGGTTCTCAGGTTATCATCATTAAACCTAAAAAAGCAAAGACAACGAATACCAGGTTTTCTAGCAAAGCAAGCCAGTTCACAGTGCATCCCATTTCCCTCTGTCACCGGCCACCCCAAGCGCCTCCTTCTCCACCTCTCCTCCTCTCCAAGCAACAAGCCAGCAAAGGTATAAACTTCCTTTTCCCTTTCTTTAAATACCTCATACAACACATAACAAAAATCCAAGAATCAGAACAGATAAGAGCATGTAAGATTGAAAATTTGAGAACCCTAATGCGTTGAGAAAAGTCATACCTCTTTTCATCGTTGCTTGAGTAAATGCGAGGAGGAGGACAGACGGTGGCGCTGGTTGGATTTAGGCGGGAAGGATGTTGTTCAGTGGCTACGGCTTGAGAAAAGATGAAGACGAAGCAAAAGTGATGAACGGCGCCGTTCTCTGCAACTCGTTGTAACCCTAAAATCCAAATTGATACAAAACAAATGCAACCCTAAGAAAATGTGTGAAACGCGTTCTGGGCCTTGCCCCTTTCAGATGCTTAAGCCCATACAATTACATGCCTCACCTCCCTTTTTACTTATTCTGCCTATTCTGACTGGGCCATCCAAAAACCTCTAAAGCCCATTTACCTCTTTTCCTATTTTTCTATTTCATTCAAACTAAAAGCTTTTATTTTATTTTCTTTTATATAACTTAACTCTTTTTTTAATTATAATGTTACTAATACTTTTCATTATAACTAAAATACATGAATATTAGATATTATTAAGTTTAAACTTTTTTCTTTTTTTTTTCTTTTATTAAAACTTTTTATTTAAATGTAAACCTTGTATAAAACATTTATAAAAAATACATTAAAAAAATAGATTTTTAGGTTGAATATTCTTTTTTAACTAAAACATTTCGTACATAAAAATACTAACATAAATACATAAAAATTAGAATTTCTTAAAATATGTTCTTTTCTTTTATTAAAATCTTTTGTTTGTACTTATTTAACAAAATACAAAAAGAATAAATAAATACTTAATTTTACATTAAGTTAAAATCTTTCTCACTTGTAAATAAATCACTTACACAAATACATTGATACATTTACATTGCTCTATTCTTATACATTTTCTTATCTTTGTACATTGCTACATTTTACATTGCGATTGATTCGATTTGGTTGTAAATATTTGGACACTACTCTCCTATTAAAGTCTCATCCCCATTTGTAAATATTTGTACCCCCACTCCCGGATACTTATTTGTAATAGCGTAGACTTTAAATTCCCGCAATTTATCGCTTTCAAATATACCATGGTTAGACCTAGGGTTTGTATGTAAATAAAATCAAATGCTAGATAACCTAATACAAAACAAATACATGAAATCAATACACAATCACACTTGCACCCCTAGGGTAATCCCGCTTGTTGCCTTCCAAAATGGGCCATGCTTGCACGTTGAGTTTCTTTGGCAAAACAAAAACGAATCAAATGATCATACTCCCTTGATGACGCTTTCGAAAGTTTCCTAAATGAAATGATCATAGTCCCTTCAAGCAAATTGCCAAAGACACTTGGCACCATTGCATTCATGGTCCATACGATGACCCGCGCCTGTCCCGTTAACATCCTAACGCAAGATTGTCCACCAAATACAATGGTGGAACAAAATTGTTAAAAGGGTTAAAACATGAGAAAAACCTTTGAGTAAATTTAGGGGTAGACAACTCTTAGTTACTTGATCAACTTGCAAAACACACTTGCCTACTTTTCAAAACCCACTCCACAAACACTTTCAAAACAAACTTTCAAAAACATTTGAAACATCTTTTCGAAAAGATACACACCTTTGTAAAACATTCGAGTAAAGAATTGTTACAACGGTTGCCTAGACAAGGCCTCTTTTTCAAAACATTTTCATCACACACACACACACACACACACACACACTACCATTTCAAGCAATTGAAAATCAAAGGCAAGTGATCTAAACCAAGTAACTAAGAGCCCATGGATAACCATGGATGAAAAGGGTGCTAATACCTTCCCTTTTCATAATCTACCCCCCGAACCCACGAAACATCTCAAAAGGTTTTTCCTGTGCTTTTTAACCTTTCCTTTAGGATAAAATAAAAAGTCGGTGGCGACTCTTACTAAACCGAACAAGTGCGAATACAAACGCAAAACTCAAGTCAGTTCTCCCACCGTATCACAGAACTGGCAACTCTGCTGGGGATCAATTTTAAAAGTGGGGTTACCTTAGGGTTTAGATCACCTTTACGTTCTTGCTTTGATTGCTTTGATTGTTTTACTTTTTTGGGTCCTTGTTTGGGTTTGTTGTAAATCCTACACCCGGATTTTGGGGCACCTTTTTAGGTAAATAGCAAAAAAACTGTGAGGGAATTGTGCGGGGTATACCGACATGGTTGAAGCAGTAAGCTATGTTAGTGTGACATATTTGTGAGTACCGGTAACCCTTGAGTTCAATCAAGGAGAGTACGGGGCCGCTGAGTGATGTCGTGAAGCACTAACGAACTCTTAGAACCTTAATTGACCATCCTATCCTTTTTAGAGGGTAGTGAGATGACCGACTTTGGTGCAGTCCGAAGTTGGTAGATACTCGATACTACACTCATTGAGGGTTGTTTTCTTGGAATATTTTGGTCGCCAGTTAAGTGGCTAAACCAAAACAATGAACACAGAAAACAATCCAATGATATTGAGCTCCTTAGAACCCGGTTTCTATTTTAGGACAGGATGAGCCAACTAACTTCAAGAGGGTACTTACCTACAACCCCATGCAAGCCTAAACCTAAGGACTTGTTTTGCTTTGTGTGAATATGATTGCCTGTATATACACTTACTTGCTTTTGCATGCATGTACATAACATCATGACATCATACCATAGCATTTTTCAATAACCATTTCAAGGATCTCGAGGGTTCTTTTGATGCAGGGTTACGTTGAACCAGACGTCTACCAAAGGGAAAGAGGTTTCTCCTCTAAACAAATGCCATCAAAGATCAAGTGCAACAACTTGAATCAGGGGCTATGACCCACTTGACATGGTGAGCTTGATTCTCGTGGAAAGACATCCACCGGTGCAAAGTTCTCCAATCAAAGATCAAAGTTCAACCTCTAACATTCTCTTGTGTTTACCCCAAGATATCCTTGAAAACATTGCATATATATCATACATATCATTGCATAACAGGTTTCTCCCATACAGGTCTCCTTATCTTCCTACTGTTTATTTCAGTAAGATGGATATGGAACAAACGGTGAAGGATCTCCAGGCTCAAAATGCTCAATTCCAACAAATGCTTCTGGCTATGGGTAAAGGGAAAGAGGATCTGACAGCTCTCCTTCTCAAAGACAAGAAGAAGAAGTCCAAGAAGGCAGCACGCATCCTGAACTTGAGAAGAAGACCTAAGACCCTGGACCTTGCAACTCCATCCAACATAGGGGATAGTCTTGAAGAAGACCACAATGTGGAGATTGTTGAAGAGGAAGCTGACTACTCCGAAGAACAATATCCTCTCGCTGATGACAAGTAGAAGGAGTTGGAGGATCGCCTCAATGCTATGGAGGTTCAACAAATACCTGGCTTGGATTTAGGAGACATGGGTTTGGTTCCCGGATTGGTCATCCCTCCAAAGTTCAAAGTCCCTACCTTGGCTCTATATGATGGAGTCTCTTGCCCTAAGATGCATCTAAAGTCTTATGTCCGCAAGATTCAACCATACACAACTGATCCAAAGCTTTGGATCCATTTCTTCCAAGAAAGCCTGGTAGGAGCTCAACTCGAGTGGTTCTATCAATTGGAGAGTTCTCGCATCCACACATGGGAGGATTTAGCTAGGGCTTTTTACAAACAATATCAGTACAATGCTGATCTTGCACCGACTCATGTGCAGTTGCAGAGCATGACCATGGGTTCCGACGAGAGCTTCAAAGGATATGCCCAAAAGTGGAGAGATCTGGCTGGTAGGGTGCAACCCCCTTTGACTGACAGAGAGCTGATTGACATCTTCATGGGAACTTTGATAGGGCCTTTCTTCAATCACTTAATCGAAAGCTCCTCAGCCGGGTTCACCGAGCTGATACTGACCGGCGAAAGGGTCGAAGCTAGCATCAAGAGTGGAAAATCCAAGGGGCTACACCCTCGGATACCCAGAAAATTCCCCACAACAGAAAGAAAGAGTCCAATGTTGCGAACAGTCAAAAGGGTCGTCATGATCAACATGTAGGAGCAATCTTGATCTCTAATCCTACGCCTGCTCAACAAAGACAGGGGCATCAGCATAAGGAGGTCGCGCCTAAGAGACAGTTCACCAAGATCAACATGTCACTGTCTCAGGCACTGCAACACTTGTTGAAGAGGGATCTGATTTCATTGAGGGCTCACCTCTAGAACCCAAATACTTCTGCTCCTACCTATCATCCCAATGAAAGGTGTGCATACCATTCTGACAGCCCGGGGCATGACACCAATAACTGTTGGCCTCTGAAGAACAAGATCCAAGACATGATTGATGCCAAGGAGATCGAGTTTGACCCTCCAGAGACTCCAGCATGATCACTGCTCCTATGCCAGCTCATTGAGATTGTGTTTGTTTCATTTTGAATTTTCAAAGTTGTAATCTTTTGTTATTCAAACAATTATCTTTTAATGTCAAACTCTGTTTCATTAATGCATTGCATATGTTTGTCTTGAATTCATACATTCGTTTTCACTACTCTTATGCTTTCTTTATGATATTTAACTCTTGATAAAAAGCTGCAAGACTTTAGAGGGAGGATGACGAAACAATACCATAATCTCATACAGTATGCTTTTGAACAGACCTTGCTGATGATGTACATGCATTTCTTTCAATTCCCAAACACTGGAGTTATAAGGAAGATAATCCCTAGTCAACCCCTTCGAGCCAAAGAAGTAGGAGTTTTCTGTTCTAAACTATCAAAACCTTTGATATAAACCTGGGGCAGGGTAGTATCTCAGTTAATTCAAAAAGGTGCGCATC
This sequence comes from Vicia faba, assembly GCA_948472305.1. NCBI lineage: Eukaryota > Viridiplantae > Streptophyta > Magnoliopsida > Fabales > Fabaceae > Vicia > Vicia faba. The sequence continues at coordinate 35,223 of CATIWC010002696.1, read as the reverse complement.
AAGGTCGCAAACTTTCAGTTCGTAATACAACGAACGACGATAAAGAAAAGCATTCCTTTGGAATCAAAAGATAGTGATGGTTCCTTATCTCATAGGCAGTCATTATCTCTCAAAAAAAAAGCCCACCAAGCCAAAACCTGTAAAGGAGGCTTAAGAAAGCTGGGGCATCCCGCTGACTATGATCTCGAAAACAGAGACAGTCAGGCAAAAGTTAGGGATAACAAATCAAAATCAAAATAAAGAGGTCATTACAAATCCTCAACAACATGAAAAATGTTGCAAAATAAAAAAAGGAGATGATGACTTCCTCCTAAATTCAATTGGTGAACCATCACCCAAAAGTCGTTCCAAACTCGAATAGAGTGCGACGCACAATTAACTGAGCTTAGGGTTGAAGAACATCACGAAGAGCGGGTGGGTACAAATATACTTTGAGCCTTTATCCTTTGTTTCTTAAACCGTGAACCAAGCCACGTTACAACCCTGCAAGAGTCCTAATTGAAGCATGGGTTAGTTCGAAAGCATACTGTTACAAAAGGTATCCTGACTCCTGTAAGGCTTTGCTCTAAAATCTTATGTTGAATTTGTCTTACAAAAAAGTTTTCTGCTAAAAAACGCATTTTTCAAAACTTTGAGACAAACATAAACTTTGCATTGCTCGAATATCACTGTTTGCATTTGGTTATTTGTTTGACAGCGAAGAAATTCATACAGCGAATGTTCGGAGGAACGAAAACTCTCTCAGTGAACAAAATCACTCCAAAAAGGATGACACTTCCAACGACAAGTCTCCTATCAACAAGGGGGCATGACATGTCACCATCCAATTAACAAGGGGCAGTCCAGTCAAGGTTTCAACAGATCTTTCAAAGTTCAGTTAACCTGGGGCAGTCCAGTTAAGATTTCAAGAAATCTCTCAATTCGCAGAGTAATCTGATTCAAGACTCCTTCATCATCACTTGGGGCATTCGAATGTCAAAAGTGTTCAACAATTCCTTCATCACCCGCTGGAAGTTACAACCACCAACAGAATAACGGGCAATTGAAGCTCCTAAAAATCTGTTTCTCTCAAGAGTGAAGACTCTCATCCTTATCACCTCAGAAGATTGGTATACTCCCAATTTCTGACCCTTAACAAAATCAAGTTCTAGAGATAGTTCAGATGTGACCCAAGATTTGGCGACATTCCGTAACTTATTCCAGATTTCAGTCTACAGATAGTTCAAGATGTGACCCAGATTTGGCGACATTCCGAAACTTATTCCAGATTTCCTTCTAGATATAGTTCAAGAAGTGACCCAGATGTGGCGACATTCCGTAACTTATTCAAGATTTCCTTCTAGAGATAGTTCAGATGTGACCCAAGATTTGGCGACATTCCGTAACTTATTCCAGATTTCCTTCTAAAAATAGTTCAAGATGTGACCCAGATTTGGCGACATTCCGTAACTTATTCAAGATTTCCTTCTAGAGATAGTTTAGATGTGACCCAAGATTTGGCGACATTCCGTAACTTATTCCAGATTTCCTTTTAGAAATAGTTCAAGATGTGACCCATATTTGGCGACATTCCGTAACTTATTCAAGATTTCCTTCTAGAGATAGTTCAGATGTGACCCAAGATATGGCGACATTCCGTAACTTATTCCAGATTTCCTTCTAGAAATAGTTCAAGATGTGACCCAGATTTGGCGACATTCTGTAACTTATTCAAGATTTCCTTCTAGAAATAGTTCAAGATGTGACCCAAGATTTGGCGACATTCCGTAACTTATTCCAGATTTCCTTCTAGAAATAGTTCAAGATGTGACCCAAGATTTGGCGATATTCCGTAACTTATTCAAGATTCCCTTCTAGAAATAGTTCAAGATGTGACCCAGATTTGGCGACATTCCGCAACTTATTCCAGATTTCCTTCTAGAAATAGTTCAAGATGTGACCCAGATTTGGCGACACTCCAAAACTTATTCCAGATTTCCTTCTAGATATAGTTCAAGATGTGACCCAGATGTGGCGACATTCCGTAACTTATTCAAGATTTCCTTCTAGAGATAGTTCAGATGTGACCCAAGATTTGGCGACATTCCGTAACTTATTCCAGATTTCCTTCTAGAAATAGTTCAAGATGTGACCCATATTTGGCGACATTCTGTAACTTATTCAAGATTTCCTTCTAGAAATAGTTCAAGATGTGACCCAAGTGTGATCGGTGGATCTGGAACTGACTGTTTAACGCTGGTTCGCGAAATGTCGCGGAAGCAAGAGTCGCCACCGTCTTTTATTTTCTCCAAATGGAAAGGACAAAAGCACAGAAAAATTCCTTAAAGAGATTGCTCTCGGTTCGGGAGGTAGGTTATAGAAAGGGAAGGTGTTAGCACCCTTTCTATCCATGGTTATCCATGGGCTCTTAGATACTTGCTCATTGTGTTTTCAAAAATGGTTTGTTTGCTTTTCAACTGTGGGTTTTAAAAAGTTTCTTTGAAAATTTCAGTTCGACTCTTGTATCGGTCCTCAAGAGTGTTTGAAAAATTGCTTTCGAAAGCTTTTGAAAAAGGTGTCGGTGTGAAAAGTGTTTTTGAATTTGTTTTGAAATTAGAGCAAGTATCTAGAGTTGTCTACCTACCCTAAGGAATTCGTCTGTGTAAATGTCCTTTAAAGTAGTGTCATCCCACCATTGAGAGGTAGGTAGCACCACCGTTGGAGGTGTTCGGGTCAATTCGAGTTTGTAGGGACATGGTGATCACCAGAGCAATGGGAAGACACCTTAGAAGCTACCCTCATGCCAGGTTCCCGGATCATGAGGACTTACTAAAACATCCTCTACTCGACGATCACCTTTCGAGGCAAGGCAACAGTGAGGCGTACCCTAGGGGTGGTGTGTGATTTGTGTGTCAGATTCAGATATTTTATCTTGTTCATGTTATTGGTGATCTATACGTTTGTTTTTATTTTTGTCCATTCATTCTTGCATGCATTTTGTTTAACAGTTAAGAAATTGCGAGAAAGAAAAGTTCTAAGCTATTACAAAGGCGCGGGTCCACATCGCCAAAATTTCCAGGACCCGATTTGACAGAAAAGTAAAAAAATAGAGTAAAGTGAAAGTGCGAGAAATTAAATTACACGGCTTTGGGAGAGATACATAAATAATTAAAAGAAGGAATAAACACGCGAATTAAATTAAAATTAGAAACGAGGGCGTTGGACCCTTTTTAATGTAATTAAATTAAATTGTTAAATTAATTAAATTAAAAGAAAAGGAAATTGTTTTTTTTGAGATTTTTGTATTTTATGACTTTAATGAAATTAAATTGAGAAATTAATCCTAATTCTAATTTTTTTTGTTTATTAAGAAAAAATATTTAAAGTTAAACCTAAATTAACCTAATTAATTATAGGGTAATTTAATTACAAAAATAAGTAATATTTAATTATTCATGAAAAGAAAAGAAAAAAGGATAAAAATTAATTAAAACCCTAATTCTACTAATTTTAGTTTATTAAGAAAAACATTAAGATTTAAACCTAAATTAAAACTAATAATCAATTAATGTTATTTGCTTACAAAATATTAACATTAAATAAAATATTTATTTTTTTGTCTTTTTTCTGATTTTATATTGTTTTTGTGTTTTTCATGAAAATATTAAATTAATTTTAAAAAAAACAATAATTGAAATAAATAAAAAGAATAAAATTAAAAAAATGTAAAAGTTTGCAAACCTAGGGGGTTCTGTCCCCAAATGGAGGGTATGCTTAGCATTTTTGGGCCCAATTGTTCCTGGCCTGACTGACTTTCATGCCAGTGTGTGAGGTGGTTGACTGGTGCCTACCATGTACTTCAGATCATGGCCTTCTGATCGTTTCCATTGGCCAAGTGGACGGCTTGATTTTGATGATGCACGGTGGTCCACAATACTGAAACTGCACATGAGCGTTAATGAAAAAATAACATGGAAAGGATGGGGGACCTGGGATTCGAACCCAGGTCCCAGGGGTTACCAGCGTACATGCCTGCCAATCGTGCCAAACGCGCTTTTTGTATATTAACTAACAAACAATCATTATAAAATAAAAACACGCGTTAGTGCCTTTTTAGCGCGAAAGTTTAAATGAGCCAATCAGTCTTGGCCACATAATCGTCTTCTCCATGACTTGTTTTTTTCCTGAAAATAAAAAGAATCAGCAACGGTTTTTGCACCGTTCCAAAATAGGCCATTTGGGAAAATAGCGATTAGCTCAGGGAGGCTCATAAATTGAGCGCGAGGGTGGCTTTACAATCGTCCAATCATGCTTGTTTCAATGATATAGGTCTCTAGTGCTAATTTTTCCTTCACCAAGAAACCCCAATTTAAGGTTCTGAAAACCCTAAGCATCGTCCATGGTGATTTCTTGTATATTGCGTAAAAACTCAATTCATCTACATGGTTAGCTTCAGGAAGGTCCCATTAGTGTAAATCAATCATAAAAATGCAATGATATGGTCTAAATAACAAAATACGAATATGCAAAAAGAGCGATGCAGTTTGCCTTCGAATTACCAATTCTTTGGGTATGGGACACAGTTCTCGATTGGAATCGTCTCCTGGAAACCTTGGCAAGCTAATGGAGTGGTTGTTTGGTCTTGAAAGGCCCTGCAATCGTGATTTCAGTTCTTGAGTTTTCTTGAAAAATTGCCAACTTGGTTATGGCTTTTGGGCGCAGCTTCGAGGTAATGGGCACGAGGGTTCCACTATGTATATATGTGTGAAGGTTCTAGGGTTGAGAAACTGATCAAAAATCCATGAATTGATGAAAAAAATATTTGATTTTCAAGCCATTATTTTCAAATCTTTTTCAAGCATATTTGGTCTCAATCATATCCAATCATCATAATTCCTTCCATATTTGATTGTACACGAAATATTGAGATTATTTTATGCACAAAAAGATTTAGAAAATTAGGTTTAGTATTTTTCATGTATTTTATTTAATTAAATGAATTATTAATAAAAAATCCAAATAAATAAATAAAAATGATAAAAAAACTTCCCTTTGGGCCAAATGGTCGTGCACATGCCTTGGATGATGAATTGTGGAAGAAAAAGAGGCCCATTAGCAATTTTAGGTCATTTGAAGCAATGTTGACTTTTCAAAATATCCAAAATTTCCCAACTTCTACAAGGCATAACTTGCTCAATTTTTAAGCTTTGCTCATGTTCTTGGACATTTTGGAAAGGTCTTTGAGTCCTCTAACCAATGCCTTTGGTCCCAAGTCATTTTGATTTACCAATCTCAAGTTAAGGCCTTTAACTTAAAGTCCCTTTTTGTTGACTTTTGAAAATGACCTATAATGTTGAAATTGATAACTTTTTGTGAGAGCATTTCTTGGACTTGAAATATGAAGAGGAGTTGTAGGAAATGTCTTTATCTTCAAAATGAGCTTTGGATGGAATTTTTCTGATAATCCATGTGAAAGTTATGCCCTGGTCAATTTATAGTTGACTTTTTCAGCTGTCCAAATAAGGAAACTTTTGCATCTTGGTGATTTTTGAGCCAAGCTTTGAGAATCATGATCAAGCATTGATCAAATGATGTTTATGGCTTCAAAATGAGATTTTGACCAAAAATTTGAACTTTTGACTGTCAAATGACCATTTTGCCCCTACAGTTGACTGTAGTGCAATTAGGGTTTTTGACTGTGCAATTTTGTGCTGTAAGTCTTGAAACTTTATATGAGGATGCTTGACCATGTTTGTAGGCATGTAGGACTTGATTGGACCCTTGGAAACTTCATTTTCTTTGTCAGAACCAAAACCCTAATTTTGACTGTTAGGAGGCCCTTGAACTGTTCAACCCTTGGGGAATTTTGAAGCATGCTTTTGACAAATCTTGAAGAATATGGGAGGGCAAATTTTGGGGTACAACACCAAGATTTGGCGACATTCCATAACTTATTCCAGATTTCCTTCTAGAAATAGTTCAAGATGTGACCCAAGATTTGGCGACATTCCGTAACTTATTCAAGATTCCCTTCTAGAAATAGTTCAAGATGTGACCCAGATTTGGCGACATTCCGCAACTTATTCCAGATTTCCTTCTAGAAATAGTTTAAGATGTGACCCAGATTTGGCGACATTCTGTAACTTATTCAAGATTTCCTTCTAGATATAGTTCAAGATGTGACCCAGATGTGGCGACATTCCGTAACTTATTCAAGATTTCCTTCTAGAGATAGTTCAGATGTGACCCAAGATTTGGCGACATTCCGTAACTTATTCAAGATTCCCTTCTAGAAATAGTTCAAGATGTGACCCAGATTTGGCGACATTCCGTAACTTATTCCAGATTTCCTTCTAGAAATAGTTCAAGATGTGACCCAGATTTGGCGATATTCCGTAACTTATTCAAGATTTCCTTCTAGAAATAGTTCAAGATGTGACCCAAGATTTGGCGACATTCCGTAACTTATTCCAGATTTCCTTCTAGAAATAGTTCAAGATGTGACCCAAGATTTGGCGACATTCCGTAACTTATTCAAGATTTCCTTCTAGAAATAGTTCAAGATGTGACCCAGATTTGGCGAAATTCCGAAACTTATTCAAGATTCCCTTCTAGATATAGTTCAAGATGTGATCTAGATTTGGCGACATTCCGAAACTTATTCAAGATTTCCTTCTAGATATAGTTCAAGATGTGACCCAGATTTGGCGACATTCCATAACTTATTCCAGATTTCCTTCCAGAAATAGTTTAAGATGTGACCCAGATTTGGCGACATTCCGATACTTATTCCAGATTTGCTTCTAGAGATAGTTCAAGATGTGACCCAGAGATGGCGATATTCTGTAACTTATTCCAGATCAACACCTGCAGCAATCAAAAGATTCTTGTAATCCCCAGCCAGAGAACCTTCCAGAATCTAATTCCCCTCAGAGTCAAGATTCTTGCAATCCCCAGCGGAGCTAAAACTTCCAACTATCAATCCCCAAGCAGAGTGAAAACTCTCATTCTCAGTTCCTCACAGGATATTCAGATATTCTCCAGTGAAGATCTCCTCAAGACATGAATCCCCAGTAGATTGGCATACAACCCAAGCTTCTGATTCCCCAACAGTGGTCCCAGGACTTCTCATCTTCAACGATCAAAAGATTCTTGCCCTCCCCAGCAGCAGCCAAGGAATTATTTTCCCCGGCAGCAGTCAAGATTCTTTTGTCTCCTGCCATCCAGGATTCATCTATCTTCAGCAAGACAGCTCATCGGCTTACATGCGCATTCATTACATTCATATCATAAACATTGATACAACATACATTGCATCATACATTTCATGCAACATGACTTTGTGTTTCAGCTAATATCTTACCCTTTTTCAGGATAAAGATTAGTAAGCTTCAGATTCAAGACTTCTGAAAACAGTTCACAGGTTCTCCAGTAACGGATGTTAACCTATCGCTTGTTCAGACTCTTCAACTTTTGAAAACAGTTTACGGACGCTTCCCATCAACGAATGCTGCTCTATTGCTTATTCAACTTCAAGACTTCTGAAAATAGTTCACGGGTTCTCCAGTAACGGATGTTAACCTATCGCTTGTCCAGATTCTTCTCAACTTTTGAAAACAGTTTACGGATGCTTCCCCATCAACGGATGTTGCTCTATTGCTTATTCAACTTCAAGACTTCTGAAAACAGTTTACGGATTCTCCAAACACGGACGTCAATCTATTGCTTATTCAGATCCCCAGTGCAGAGACGTTCCAAGACATGGATACCTTTCTGATACTCGTCCACTCACCAATGACATACAGTTCAACAATCACCTTCAGATGGCATCTATAAGCCCATCCTCCTACCAGCAATTGCCAGATGGCATTTCTAAGCCCATCCTCCTACCAGCAATTTCCAGATGGCATCTCTAAGCCCATCCCCCGATAAGAATCTATCGCACTTCTAGATGGCATCTCTAAGCCCATCACCAAATGGCATCTGTAAGCCCATTCCCTCTTCCATCACATCACCGAGTGCAAATTTTTTAGGCACTCTAGTGTCCAATCTCCTTTTACCCTCGAGTCGCGAAAGGCAAACTTGCCAATCTAACTCTTCAGGTTCAAGAAGATTGAACAGGGGCAACTATTGTACCCCAAAATTTGCCCTCCTCTTTTTCCATAAGAAATCACAGTTTCGGGCTTTTCCTGATTCTTCAGACTGGCTCAAGAATCGGTCAAACAGACTTTTCTTGTCAGTCAGACAAAATTAGGGTTGCTATTAATTTTTGAAGCAGTTCAAACAGATTGCTTAGGGTTTGGTTGAGTTGGCTCAAAGTTTGATCGGACAGGCGCTTCTCTGACATTTAAGTCAAGAATCAGGGTTTTGTGCGCATATTTCTCAGAAAGAATTAATTCTATCAGTGCTTTTCAAGTTACTCTGGGATACGGACTGAGGCTGTTGATTGAGAATTTGCAGTGTTTGGATTTAATCAGTGAAAAAAGGACATGTGGACGTTTGTTGTTTGGTTGTGCAATGCTTTGATTATTCGGAATTCCGGACGTTTATTGACTATTTATTATTCTGAGTTAAAATGGTTGGGATTTATTTCCAGTTATTATAATTTAAGAATATAAATAATTAAATAAATAGTTGAAGAAGAAAAGGAATTAACTGATAAAAAGACTTTTTTATTTATCTTTAATTATTTGTACAATTGTTATTTAAATACAGTAATTATTTACAAAGTATTTACAATAATAATGTTACAATGATTAAAAGGAAAATAAAATTGCATCCTAAAATTTCCTAAATCTCCATCTTCTACTGCTACTCCTCTTTTGCTCCATTGATTTTTATCTGCAAAACAAAGAAAAAGAAAAAGTCAAAAGCAGATGAAATGAAATTCAAAGCAGACAGTTAATCACAAAGTTCATCATTAAAAGTAACTGGCCGGAATCAGTTGTTCCCCTCTCTGCAAATCACAAGACTGCTCTTGGTTCACAAAGAGGGATAAAAATGCTTGCAAAAAAGTATGAAATGCACAAAGTTACAATATTGCACAAATTCAAAGTTTGTCAAACATACTGCATAAATCCAAATTTTCAAAAGAGGCAAATCAATTGAAAAGTGCATAAAGCTGCATAGTTCATAAATTATCAACAAAGTCCAAACTGAACTACAAAGTCACAATTTCAAACTAAGCCAAAGCTGTCAAAAACTGTCCAAAGATATAGAAAGATATCAAACTGTCCAAAGGCTATTCAAAGCTGTCAACAAAGTACACAAAGTATGCAAGAAATATGGAAAGTATGCAGAGGAAAGGGACAAATGCAAGCAAGGTTCAAATCATCATTTTCCTAGGCCAGTTGCTTTTTCAGCATAGTACAGTTCTAAGCAATATTAAATGCTTAAATCTGTGGAGAGAGAGAAAGAAGAGAAAAAGAGAAAAGGCTTACAGCAGGCTTAGGCTTGAAGAAAAAGATATAAAACAAGCATACCACAACACAGTACAAAGGGGGGCAGATATAACACAAAAGCCAAAAGCTCTCAAACTGTAACATACAAAGAGTCTGCCTCCAAAACCAAACAAAGCCCTACATCACCCTGTAACACAAACTAATAACACAAGCTTCAAACCAGAACCCTGTAATGAAGCCTTCACCAAACAGAGCATCAATCCAAAAAGCCTAAACCATCAACCTGCATAAACCAACAGGCCATCCTGCATAGACAAGCCTAAAGCCTAAAGCTTCAAGGCCTGTAACCTCAAACTTGCATCCAGCTCTAAACCTGTGTGCTCAAAGCCCTCAAGCTTAACCTGTGTTAAGCCTCAAACAGAAGCCAAACCTGTAATCTCAAATATCCCAAGACCCTCAGAACGGTGTTCATCATTGGGCCAACATCAACAGGCGTCTCAGCCAGCCAACAAAAAGAAGAGGAAAAGAAGCAACCAGGGGCAAGCATATCAGCATACAAGGCATCTCAGATAAATCATCATTGAAAGCATATCAGCATATCAAGCATACAAGCATACAAAGGCTAACAAGAGAAGAAGAAAAGAAGCAATCAAAGGCAACTGAAGCGAGTAGACAGAAGAGGAAAAGAGAGTTATACGAAGGTTCTCAGGTTATCATCATTAAACCTAAAAAAGCAAAGACAACGAATACCAGGTTTTCCAGCAAAGCAAGCCAGTTCACAGTGCATCCCATTTCCCTTTGTCACCGGCCACCCCAAGCGCCTCCTTCTCCACCTCTCCTCCTCTCCAAGCAACAAGCCAGCAAAGGTATAAACTTCCTTTTCCCTTTCTTTAAATACCTCATACAACACATAACAAAAATCCAAGAATCAGAACAGATAAGAACATGTAAGATTGAAAATATGAGAACCCTAATGCGTTGAGAAAAGTCATACCTCTTTTCATCGTTGCTTGAGTAAATGCGAGGAGGAGGACAGACGATGGTGCTGGTTGGATTTAGGCGGGAAGGATGTTGTTCAGTGGCTACGGCTTGAGAAAAGATGAAGACGAAGCAAAAGTGATGAACGGCGCTGTTCTCTGCAACTCACTGTAACCCTAAAATCCAAATTGATACAAAACAAATGCAACCCTAAGAAAATGTGTGAAACGTGTTCTGGGCCTTGCCCCTTTCAGATGCTTAAGCCCATATAATTACACGCCTCACCTCCCTTTTTACTTATTCTGCCTATTCTGACTGGGCCATCCAAAAACCTCTAAAGCCCATTTACCTCTTTTCCTATTTTTCTATTTCATTCAAACTAAAAGATTTTATTTTATTTTCTTTTATATAACTTAACTCTTTTTTTAATAATAATGTTACTAATACTTTTCATTATAACTAAAATACATGAATATTAGATATTATTAAGTTTAAACTTTTTTTTCTTTTATTAAAAATTTTTATTTAAATGTAAACCTTGTATAAAACATTTATAAAAAATACATAAAAAAATAGATTTTTAGGTTGAATATTCTTTTTTAACTAAAACATTTCGTACATAAAAATACTAACATAAATACATAAAAATTAGAATTTCTTAAAATATGTTCTTTTCTTTTATTAAAATCTTTTGTTTGTACTTATTTAACAAAATACAAAAAGAATAAATAAATACTTAATTTTACATTAAGTTAAACATCTTTCTCACTTGTAAATAAATCACTTACACAAATACATTGATACATTTACATTGCTCTATTCTTATACATTTGCTTATCTTTGTACATTGCTACATTTTACATTGCGATTGATTCGATTTGGTTGTAAATATTTGGACACTACTCTCCTATTAAAGTCTCATCCCCATTTGTAAATATTTGTACCCCCACTCCCGGATACTTATTTGTAATAGCGTAGACTTTAAATTCCCGCAATTTATCACTTTCAAATATACCATGGTTAGACCTAGGGTTTGTATGTAAATAAAATCAAACGCTAGATAACCTAATACAAAACAAATACATGAAATTAATACACAATCACACTTGCACCCCTAGGGTAATCCCGCTTGTTGCCTTCCAAAATGGGCCATGCTTGCACGTTGAGTTTCTTTGGCAAAACAAAAACGAATCAAATGATCATACTCCCTCGATGACGCTTTCGAAAGTTGCCTAAATGAAATGATCATAGTCCCTTCAAGCAAATTGCCAAAGACACTTGGCACCATTGCATTCATGGTCCATACGATGACCCGCGCCTGTCCCGTTAACATCCTAACGCAAGATTGTCCACCAAATACAATGGTGGAACAAAATTGTTAAAAGGGTTAAAACATGAGAAAAACCTTTGAGTAAATTTAGGGGTAGACAACTCTTAGTTACTTGATCAACTTGCAAAACACACTTGCCTACTTTTCAAAACCCACTCCACAAACACTTTCAAAACAAACTTTCAAAAACATTTGAAACATCTTTTCGAAAAGATACACACCTTTGTAAAACATTCGAGTAAAGAATTGTTACAACGGTTGCCTAGACAAGGCCTCTTTTTCAAAACATTTTCAACACACACACACACACACTACCATTTCAAGCAATTGAAAATCAAAGGCAAGTGATCTAAACCAAGTAACTAAGAGCCCATGGATAACCATGGATGAAAAGGGTGCTAATACCTTCCCTTTTCATAATCTACCCCCCGAACCCACGAAACATCTCAAAAGGTTTTTCCTGTGCTTTTTAACCTTTCCTTTAGGATAAAATAAAAAGTCGGTGGCGACTCTTACTAAACCGAACAAGTGCGAATACAAACGCAAAACTCAAGTCAGTTCTCCCACCGTATCACAGAACTGGCGACTCTGCTGGGGATCAATTTTAAAAGTGGGGTTACCTTAGGGTTTAGATCACCTTTACGTTCTTGCTTTGATTGCTTTGATTGTTTTACTTTTTTGGGTCCTTGTTTGGGTTTGTTGTAAATCCTACACCCGGATTTTGGGGCACCTTTTTAGGTAAATAGCAAAAAAACTGTGAGGGAATTGTGTGGGGTATACCGACATGGTTGAAGCAGTAAGCTATGTTAGTGTGACATATTTGTGAGTACCGGTAACCCTTGAGTTCAATCAAGGAGAGTACGGGGCCGCTGAGTGATGTCGTGAAGCACTAACGAACTCTTAGAACCTTAATTGACCATCCTATCCTTTTTAGAGGGTAGTGAGATGACCGACTTTGGTGCAGTCCGAAGTTGGTAGATACTCGATACTACACTAATTGAGGGTTGTTTTCTTGGAATATTTTGGTCGCCAGTTAAGTGGCTAAACCAAAACAATGAACACAGAAAACAATCCAATGATATTGAGCTCCTTAGAACCCGGTTTCTATTTTAGGACAGGATGAGCCAACTAACTTCAAGAGGGTACTTACCTACAACCCCATGCAAGCCTAAACCTAAGGACTTGTTTTGCTTTGTGTGAATATGATTTCCTGTATATACACTTACTTGCTTTTGCATGCATGTACATAACATCATGACATCATACCATAGCATTTTTCAATAACCATTTCAAGGATCTCGAGGGTTCTTTTGATGCAGGGTTACGTTGAACCAGACGTCTACCAAAGGGCAAGAGGTTTCTCCTCTAAACAAATGCCATCAAAGATCAAGTGCAACAACTTGAATCAGGGGCTATGACCCACTTGACATGGTGAGCTTGATTCTCGTGGAAAGACATCCACCGGTGCAAAGTTCTCCAATCAAAGATCAAAGTTCAACCTCTAACATTCTCTTGTGTTTACCCCAAGAGATCCTTGAAAACATTGCATATATATCATACATATCATTGCATAACAGGTTTCTCCCATACAGGTCTCCTTATCTTCCTACTGTTTATTTCAGTAAGATGGATATGGAACAAACGGTGAAGGATCTCCAGGCTCAAAATGCTCAATTCCAACAAATGCTTCTGGCTATGGGTAAAGGGCAAGAGAATCTGACAGCTCTCCTTCTCAAAGACAAGAAGAAGAAGTCCAAGAAGGCAGCACGCATCCTGAACTTGAGAAGAAGACCTAAGACCCTGGACCTTGCAACTCCATCCAACATAGGGGATAGTCTTGAAGAAGACCACAATGTGGAGATTGTTGAAGAGGAAGCTGACTACTCCGAAGAACAATATCCTCTCGCTGATGACAAGTACAAGGAGTTGGAGGATCGCCTCAATGCTATGGAGGTTCAACAAATACCTGGCTTGGATTTAGGAGACATGGGTTTGGTTCCCAGATTGGTCATCCCTCCAAAGTTCAAAGTCCCTACCTTGGCTCTATATGATGGAGTCTCTTGCCCTAAGATGCATCTAAAGTCTTATGTCCGCAAGATTCAACCATACACAACTGATCCAAAGCTTTGGATCCATTTCTTCCAAGAAAGCCTGGTAGGAGCTCAACTCGAGTGGTTCTATCAATTGGAGAGTTCTCGCATCCACACCTGGGAGGATTTAGCTAGGGCTTTTTACAAACAATATCAGTACAATGCTGATCTTGCACCGACTCGTGTGCAGTTGCAGAGCATGACCATGGGTTCCGACGAGAGCTTCAAAGGATATGCCCAAAAGTGGAGAGATCTGACTGGTAGGGTGCAACCCCCTTTGACTGACAGAGAGCTGATTGACATCTTCATGGGAACTTTGACAGGGCCTTTCTTCAATCACTTAATCGGAAGCTCCTCAGCCGGGTTCACCGAGCTGATACTGACCGGCGAAAAGGTCGAAGCTGGCATCAAGAGTGGAAAAATCCAAGGGGCTACACCCTCGGATACCCAGAAAATTCCCCATAACGGAAAGAAAGAGTCCAATGCTACGAACAGTCAAAAGGGTCGTCATGATCAACATGTAGGAGCAATCTTGATCTCTAATCCTACGTCTGCTCAACAAAGACAGGGGCATCAGCATAAGGAGGTCGCGCCTAAGAGACAATTCACCAAGATTTTCAGAAGATTAATGTTTACCTTAAAATTCATTAGATTTTCTTAAGATTTCATCAAATTTTCTTTAGATTAAGGGACACTTCCAATTTCATCAGATTTTCTTCAGATTTCATCTGAGTTTTTACAGATTTATATTTACTTCAAAATTCATCAGTTCTTTTTTATTTCATCTGATTTTCTTCAGATTTATTTTCACTTTCATCTGATTTTCTTCAGATTTATGTTCACTTGAAAATTCATTAGATTTTTGTTGATATTCTTCATATTTATGTTCGCTTAAAATTTCATCAAATTTTTCGAGATTTATGTTCACTTTAATTTTTATCAGATTTCATCAAATTTTCTTTAGATTTAAGGTCACTTCATATTTCATCATATTTTCTTTAGATTTATGTGTTTACTTCAAACTTCATAAGATTTTCTTCAGATTTATGTTTACTTCAAATTTCATAAGATTTTCTTAAAATTTCATCAGATTTTCTAATTATTTATGTTCACTTCAAATTTCTTTAGATTTCTTCATATTTTTGTTCACTTCAAATTTCATCAGATTTTCTTCAGATTTTCTTCAAATTTATGTTCACTTTAAATTTTATCAAGTTTCATTAGATATTCTTCAGATTTATGTTTACTTCAAAATTCATCAAATTTTCTTCAGATTTATGTTCACTTCAAATTTAATATGATTTTCGTAAGATTTATTCTCACATCAAATTTCCTTCAAATTTCATTAGATTTTCTTCAGATTTTCTTCAGATTTATGTTTACTTCAAATTCAATCAAATTTTCATCAAATTTATGTACACTTCAAATTTCCTCAGATTTTCTTCAAATTTATGTGTTTACTTCAATTTTCGTCCGATTTTCTTAAGATTTATGTTTACCTTAAAATTCATTAGATTTTTTTAAGATTTCAATAGATTTTTTTCATATATATATTCACTTCAAATTTCATCATATTTTCTTCAACTTTCATCAGAGTTTCTTCAGATTTATGTTCAAGTCCAATTTCATCAGATATTCTTCAAATTTCATCTGATTTTCTACAGATTTATGTTTACTTCAAATTTCATCAGATTTTCTTCAGATTTATGTTCACTTCAACATTCATCAGATTCTCTTCAGATTTATGTTCACTTCAAATTTCTTCACACTTTCTTTAGATTTCATCAGATTTTCTTCATATTTATGATTACTTCAAATTTCATCAATTTTTTTCAAATTTATGTCCCCTTCAATTTTCTTCAAATTTATGATTACTTCAGATTTCATCAGATTTTCTTTAGATTTATGTTAACTTCAAATTTAATATGATTTTTTTTTCAGATTTATGTTCACTTCAGAATTTCATCAGATTTTCTTCAGATTTATGTTAACTTTTAATTTTATATGACTTTCTTCAGATTTATGTTAACTTCAGATTTCATCAAATTTATGTTCACTTCAAATTTAATATGATTTTCTAAAGATTTATTTTCACTTAAAATTTCATCAAATTTCCTTCAAATTTCATTAGATTTTCTTCAGATTTCATCATATTTTCTTCAAATTTATGTTTGAGTCGACTTTCATACGATTTTCTTAAGATTTCATTAGATTTTTTTCAGATTTATGTTTACTTCAAATTTCATTAGATTTTCTTCAGATTTAAGTTTACTTCAATTTTAATCATATTTTCTCCAAATATATGTTTACTTCAAATTTAATTAGATTTTCTTCATATTTCATTAGATTTACTTCAGATTTATGTTTACTTCAAATTTATGTTTACTTCAATTTTATCAGATTTTCTTCATATTTTATCAAAATTTCTTCAGATTTATGTTCATTTCAAATTTCATCAGTTGTTTTTTAGATTTCATCAAATTTTCTTCAAATTTTTGTTCATTTCAAATTTCATCAGATTTTCTTCAGATTTATGTTCACTTTAAATTTTTTTTAGATTTCTTCAATGTTTGTTCACTTCAAATTTCATCATATTTTCTTCATATTTTCTTCATATTTATGTTCACTTCAAATTTTATCAGATTTCTTCAATTGTTTCCAGATTTTTGTTTACTTCAAAGTTCATCATATTTTCTCCAGATTTATGTTCACTTAAGATTTCATCATATTTTCTTCAGATTTATGTTCATTTCAAATTGAATATGATTTTATTAAGATTTATTTTCACTAAAAATTTCATCAAAATTCATCACATTTTCTTCAGGTTTCATATTTTTCTTCATATTTCATTAAAGCTTTTTCAGATATATGTTCACTTTAAACTTCAGCAGAGTTTCTTCATATTTATGTTCAGTTTAAACCCTAAACCCTAAACTCCAAACCCTAAACCCTAAACCCCAAACCCCAAACCCTAAACCCTAAAACCCAATCCCTAAACCTTAAACCCCAAGCCCTAAACCCTAAGCCCTAAATCCTAACCCCTAAACCCTAAACTCTAAACCATAAACCCTAATGCATAAACCCTAAAGAATAAACCCTAACCCCTAAACCCTATACCATAAACCCTAAAACCCTAAACCATAAACCCTAACCCATAAACTCTAAACCCTAACCCCTAAAACCCTAAACCCTAAACACTAAACCCTAAACCTTAAACCCTAAACCTTAAACCCTAAATCCCAAACCCTAAACCCTAAACCCCAATCCTAAACCCTAAACCCCAAACACCAAACCCTAAACCCTAAACCCTAAACCCTAAACCCTAACCCCTTAACCATAAACCCTAAACTCTAAACCTAAACCCTAACCCCTAAACCCTAAACCCTAAAACCCTTAACCCTAAAACCCTAAACCCTAAACCCTAAACTGTTATGTTCACTTCAAATTTCATCATATTTTCTTCAGAGTTATGTTCACTTCAAATTTCAGCAGATTTTCTACAAATTTAAGTTCACTTCCAATTTCATCAGATTTTCACCAGATTTCATCTGATTTTCTACATAGTTATGTTTACTTCAAAATTCATCAATTCAATTTTATTTCATCAGATTTATGTTCACTTTTATCAGATTTTCTTTAGATTTATGTTCAATTCAAATTTCATCAATTTTTTTTAGATTTTCTTCATATTTATGTTTACTTAAAATTTCATCAAATTATTTCCAGATTTATGCTCACTTTAATTTTCATTAGATTTCATCAAATTTTATATAGACTTATGTTCATTTCATATTTCAACAGAATTTCTTTAGATTTATGTGTTTATTTCATACTTCATAAGGTTTCCTTCAAATTTATGTTTACTTCAAAGTTCATCAGATTTTCTAAAAATACCTTTATATTTTCTGCAGATTTATGTTCACTTTAAATTTTTTTTAGATTTCTTCATATGTTTGCTCACTTCAAATTTCATCATATTTTCTTCATATTTAGGTTCACTTCAAATTTTATCAGATTTCTTCAATTGTTTCCAGATTTTTGTTTACTTCAAAGTTCATCATATTTTCTTCAGATTTATCTTCACTTAAGATTTCATCATATTTTCTTCAGATTTATGTTCATTTCAAATTGAATATGATTTTATTAAGATTTATTTTCACTAAAAATTTCATCAAAATTCATCACATTTTCTTCAGGTTTCATATTTTTCTTCATATTTCATTAAAGCTTTTTCAGATATATGTTCACTTTAAACCTCAGCAGAGTTTCTTCATATTTATGTTCACTTTAAACCTTAAACCCTGAACTCCAAACCCCAGACCCTAAACCCCAAACCCTAAACCATAAACCATAAACCCCAATCCCTAAACCTTAAACCCCAAACCCCAAACCCTAAGCCATAAACCCTTAACCCTAACCCATTAACCCTAAACTCTAAACCCTAAACCCTAATGCATAAACCCTAAACCCTAAACCCTAAACCCTAAAACCCTAAACCATAAACCCTAACCCATAAACCCTAACCCCTAAACCCTAAAACCCTAAACCCTAAACCCTAAACCCTAAACCTTAAACCCTAAACCCCAAACCCCAAACCCTAAACCCCAATCCCTAAACCCCAAACACCAAACCCTAAGCCCTAAACCCTAACCCCTAAACCTAAACCCTAAACCCCAATACATAAGCCCTAAACCCTAACCACTAAACCCTAAAACCCTAAACCATAAACCCTAAACACTAAACCCTAAACCCCAAACCCTAAACCTTAAACCCTAAACCCCAAATCCCAAACCCTAAACCCTAAACCCCAATCCCTAAACCCTAAACCCCAAACACCAAACCCTAACCCCTAAACCCTAACCCCTTAACCCTAAACCATAAACTCTAAACCCTAAACCCTAAACCCTAACGCATAAACCCTAACCCCTAACCCCTAAACCCTGAACCTTAAACCCTAAATCCCTTAACCCTAAACCCTAAACCCTTATGTTCACTTCAAATTTCATCATATTTTCTTCAGAGTTATGTTCACTTCAAATTTCAGCAGATTTTCTACAAATTTAAGTTCACTTCCAATTTCATCAGATTTTCTTCAGATTTCATCTGATTTTCTACATATTTATGTTTACTTCAAAATTCATCAGTTCTTTTTTATTTCATCAGATTTATGTTCACTTTTATCAGATTTTCTTCAGATTTATGTTCACTTCAAATTTCATCAATTTTTTTTAGATTTTCTTCATATTTATGATTACTTAAAATTTCATCAAATTATTTCCAGATTTATGCTCACTATAATTTTCATTAGATTTCATCAAATTTTATTTAGATTTATGTTCATTTCATATTTCAACAGAATTTCTTTAGATTTATGTGTTTATTTCAAACTTCATAAGGTTTCCTTCAAATTTATGTTTACTTCAAAGTTCATCAGATTTTCTAAAACTACCTTTAGATTTTCTGCAGATTTATGCTCACTTTAAATTTTTTTTTAGATTTCTTCATATGTTTGCTCACTTCAAATTTCATCATATTTTCTTCATATTTTTGGTTCACTTAACCCTAAACCATAAACCCCAATTCCTAAACCCTAAACCCCAAACACCAAACCCTAAGCCATATACCCTAAACCCTAACCCCTTAACCCTAAACCTTAAACTTTAAACCCTAAACCCATATGCATAAACCCTAACCCCTAAACCCTAAACCCTAAAACCCTAAACCATAAACCCTAACCCATAAACCCTAAACCCTAACCCCTAAACCCTAAAACCCTAAACACTAAACCCTAAACCCCAAACCCAAACCCTAAACCCTAATCCCTAAACCCTAAACCCCAAACATCAAACCCTAAGCTCTAAACCCTAACCCCTTAACCCTAAACTCTAAACCATAAACCCTAATGCATAAACCCTAAAGCATAAACCCTAACCCCTAAACCCTATACCATAAACCCTAAAACCCTAAACCATAAACCCTAACCCATAAACCCTAAACCCTAACCCCTAAACCCTAAACCCTAAAACCTTAAACCCTAAACCCTAAACCCTAAACACTAAACCCTAAACCCTAAACCCCAAACCTCAAACCCTAAACCCCAATCCCTAAACCCTAAACCCCAAACACCAAACCTTAAGCCCTAAACCCTAACACCTAAACCCTAACCCCTTAACCCTAAACTCTAAACCCTAAACCCTAACGCATAAACCCAAACCCCTAAACCCTAAACCCTAAAACCCTTAACCCTAAAACCCTAAATCCTAAACCCTAAACCCTTATGTTCACTTCAAATTTCATCATATTTTCTTCAGAGTTATGTTCACTTCAAATTTCAGCAGATTTTCTACAAATTTAAGTTCACTTCCAATTTCATCAGATTTTCTTCAGATTTCATCTGATTTTCTACATATTTATGTTTACTTCAAAATTCATAAGTTCTTTTTTATTTCATCAGATTTATGTTCACTTTTATCAGATTTTTGTAAGATTTATGTTCACTTCAAATTTCATCAATTTTTTTTAGATTTTCTTCATATTTATATTTACTTAAAATTTCATCAAATTATTTCCAGATTTATGCTCACTTTAATTTTCATTAGATTTCATCAAATTTTATTTAGATTTATGTTCATTTCATATTTCAACAGAGATTTTTTAGATTTATGTGTTTATTTCAAACTTCATAAGGTTTCCATCAAATTTATGTTTACTTCAAAGTTCATCAGATTTTCTAAAACTACCTTTAGATTTTCTGCAAATTTAAGTTCACTTTAAATTTTTCTTAGATTTCTTCATATGTTTGTTCACTTCAAATTTCATCATATTTTCTTCATATTTAGGTTCACTTCAAATTTTATCAGATTTCTTCAATTGTTTCCAGATTTTTGTTTACTTCAAAGTTCATCATATTTTCTTCAGATTTATGTTCACTTAAGATATCATCATATTTTTTTCAGATTTATGTTCATTTTAAATTAAATATGATTTTATTAAGATTTATTTTCACTAAAAATTTCATCAAAATTCATCACATTTTCTTCAGGTTTCATATTTTTCTTCATATTTCATTAAAGCTTTTTCAGATATATGTTCACTTTAAACCTCAGCAGAGTTTCTTCATATTTATGTTCACTTTAAACCCTAAACCATAAACTCCAAACCCTAGACCCTAAACCCCAAACCCTAAACCCTAAACCATAAACCCCAACCCCTAAACCCTAAACCCCAAACACCAAACCCTAAGCCATAAACTCTAAACCCTAAACCCTTACCCCTTAACCCTAAACCCTAAACTCTAAACCCTAAACCTTAATGCATAAACCCTAACCCCTAAACCCTATACCATAAACCCTAAAACCCTAAACCCTAAACCCTAACCCATAAACCCTAAACCTTAACACGTAAACCCTAAACCCTAAACCCTAAACACTAAACCCTAAACCTTAAACCCTAAACCCCAAACCCTAAACCCTAAACCCCAATCCCTAAACCCTAAACCCCAAACACCAAACCCTAAGCCCTAAACCTTAACCCTAAACTCTAAACCCTAAACCCTATGGCATAAACCCTAAACCCTAACCCATAAACCCTAAACTCTAAAACCCTAAACCATAAACCCTAACCCATAAACCCTAAACCCTAACGATTAAACCCTAAAACCCTAAAACCCTAAACCCTTTTGTTCACTTCAAATTTCATCATATTTTCTTCAGAGTTATGTTCATTTTAAATTTCAGCAGATTTTCTACAAATTTAGGTTCACTTCCAATTTCATCAGATTTTCTTCAGATTTCATCTGATTTTCTACATATTTATGTTTACTTCAAAATTCATAAGTTCTTTTTTGTTTCATTAGATTTATGTTCACTTTTATCAGATTTTCTTCAGATTTATGTTCACTTCAAATTTCATCAATTTTTTTAAGATTTTCTTCATATTTATGTTCACTCAAAATTTCATCAAATTATTTCCATATTTATGTTCACTTTAATTTTCATTTGATTTCATCAATTTTTTATTTAGATTTATGTTCATTTCATATTTCAACAGAATTTCTTTAGATTTATGTGTTTATTTCAAACTTCATAAGGTTTCCTTCAAATTTATGTTTACTTCAAAGTTCATCAGATTTTCTAAAAATAACTTTAGATTTTCTTCATAATTCATTAGATTTTATGCAAATTTATGTTCACTTTAAATTTTTTTAGATTGCTTCAATGTTTGTTCACTTCAAATTTCATCATATTTTCTTCATATTTATGTTCACTTCAAATTTTATCAGATTTCTTCAATTGTTTCCAGATTTTTGTTTACTTTAAAGTTCATCATATTTTCTTCAGAGTTATGTTCACGTAAGATTTCATCATATTTTCTTCAGATTTATGTTCATTTCAAATTGAATATGATTTTATTAAGATTTATTTTCACTAAAAATTTCATCAAAATTCATCATATTTTCTTCAGGTTTCATATTTTTCTTTATATTTCATTAAAGCTTTTTCAGATTTATGTTCACTTTAAACTTCAGCAGAGTTTCTTCATATATATGTTCACTTTAAACCCTAAACCCTAAACTCCAAACTTCAGACCCTAAACCCTAAACCCCAAACCCCAAACCCTAAAATCCAAACACCAAACCCTAAGCCCTAACCCTAACCCCTAAACCCTAACCCCTTAACCCTAAACCCTAAACTCTAAACCCTAAACCCTAATGCATAAAGCCTAAAGCATAAACCCTAACCCCTAAACCCTATACCCTAAACCCAAAAACCCTAAACCATAAACCCTAAACCATAAACCCTAAACCCTAAACCCTCAAACCCTAAACCCTAAAGCCTAAACCCTAAACCATAAACCCTAAACACTAAACCCTAAACCCTAAACCTTAAACCCTAAACCCCAAACCTGAAACCCCAAACCCTAAACCCTAAACCCTAAACCCAAATCCCTAAACCCTAAACCCCAAACACCAAACCCTAAGCCTTAAACCCTAACCCCTAAACCCTAACCCCTTAACCTTAAACCCTAAACTCTAAACCATAAACCCTAACGCATAAACCCTAACCCCTAAACCCAAACTCTAAAACCCTAAACCATAAACCCTAACCCATAACCCATAAACCCTAACGACTAAACCCTAAAACCCTAAAACCCTAAACCCTTATGCTCACTTCAAATTTCATCATATTTTCTTCAGAGTTATGTTCATTTTAAATTTCAGCAGATTTTCTACAAATTTAGGTTCACTTCCAATTTCATCAGATTTTCTTCAGATTTCATCTGATTTTCTACATATTTATGTTTACTTCAAAATTCATCAGTTCTTTTTTATTTCATCAGATTTATGTTCACTTTTATCAGATTTTCTTCAGATTTATGTTCACTTCAAATTTCATCAATTTTTTTTAGATTTTCTTCATATTTATGTTCACTTAAAATTTCATCAAATTATTTCCATATTTATGTTCACTTTAATTTTCATTAGATTTCATCAAATTTTTTATTTAGATTTATGTTCATTTCATATTTCAACAGAATTTCTTTAGATTTATGTGTTTATTTCAAACTTCATAAGGTTTCCTTCAAATTTATGTTTACTTCAAAGTTCATCAGATTTTCTAAAAATACCTTTAGATTTTCTTCATAATTCATTAGATTTTCTACAGATTTATGTTCACTTTAAATTTTTTTAGATTTCTTCAATGTTTGTTCACTTCAAATTTCATCATATTTTCTTCATATTTTCTTCATATTTATGTTCACTTCAAATTTTATCAGATTTCTTCAATTGTTTCCAGATTTTTGTTTACTTCAAAGTTCATAATATTTTCTTCAGATTTATGTTCAATTAAGATTTCATCATATTTTCTTCAGATTTATGTTCATTTCAAATTGAATATGATTTTATTAAGATTTATTTTCACTAAAAATTTCATCAAAATTCATCATATTTTCTTCAGGTTTCATATTTTTCTTTATATTTCATTAACGCTTTTTCAGATATATGTTCACTTTAAACTTCAGCAGAGTTTCTTCATATATATGTTCACTTTAAACCCTAAACCCTAAACTCCAAACTTCAGACCCTAAACCCCAAACCCTAAACCCTAAACCCCAATCCCCTAAACCCTAAACCCCAAACACCAAACCCTAAGCCCTAAACCCTAACCACTAAACCCTAACCCCTTAACCCTAAACCCTAAACTTTAAACCCTAAACCCTAATGCATAAAGCCTAAACCATAAACCCTAACCCCTAAAACCTATACCCTAAACCCAAAAACCCTAAACCATAAACCCTAAACCATAAACCCTAAACCGTCAAACCCTAAACCCTAAACCATAAACCCTAAAACTAAACCCTAAACCCTAAACCCCAAACCCTAAACCCAAATCCCTAAACCCTAAACCCCAAACACCAAACCCTAAGCCCTAAACCCTAACCCCTAAACCCTAACCCTTTAACCCTAAACCCTAAACTCTAAACCATAAACCCTAACGCATAAACCCTAACCCCTAAGCCCTAAACTCTAAAACCCTAACCCATAACCCCTAAACCCTAACGACTAAACCCTAAAACCCTAAAACCCTAAACCCTTATTTTTACTTCAAATTTCATCATATTTTATTCAGAGTTATGTTCATTTTAAATTTCAGCAGATTTTCTACAAATTTAGGTTCACTTCCAATTTCATCAGATTTTCTTCAGATTTCATCTGATTTTCTACATATTTATGTTTACTTCAAAATTTATAAGTTCTTTTTTATTTCAATAGATTTATGTTCACTTTTATCAGATTTTCTTCAGATTTATGTTCACTTCAAATTTCATCAATTTTTTTTAGATTTTCTTCATATTTATTTTCACTTAAAATTTCATCAAATTATTTCCATATTTATGTTCACTTTAATTTTCATTAGATTTCATCAATTTTTTATTTAGATCTATGTTCATTTCATATTTCAACAGAATTTCTTTAGATTTATGTGTTTATTTCAAACTTCATAAGGTTTCCTTCAAATTTAGGTTTACTTCAAAGTTCATCAGATTTTCTAAAAATACCTTTAGATTTTCTTAATAATTCATTAGATTTTCTGCAGATTTATGTTCACTTTAAATTTTTTTAGATTTCTTCAATGTTTGTTCACTTCAAATTTCATCATATTTTCTTCATATTTTCTTCATATTTATGTTCACTTCAAATTTTATCAGATTTCTTCAATTGTTTCCAGATTTTTGTTTACTTCAAAGTTCATCATATTTTCTTCAGATTTATGTTCACTTAAGATTTCATCATATTTTCTTCAGATTTATGTTCATTTCAAATTGAATATGATTTTATTAAGATTTATTTTCACTAAAAATTTCATCAAAATTCATCATATTTTCTTCAGGTTTCATATTTTTCTGTATATTTCATTAAAGCTTTTTCCGATATATGTTCACTTTAAACTTCAGCAGAGTTTCTTCATATATATGTTCACTTTAAACCCTAAACCCTAAACTCCAAACTTCAGACCCTAAACTCTAAACCCCAAACCCCAAACCCCAAACCCTAAACCCTAAACCCCAATCCCTAAACCCTAAACCCCAAACACCAAACCCTAAGCCTTAAACCCTAACCCATTAACCCTAAACCCTAAACTCTAAACCCTAATGCATAAAGCCTAAAGCATAAACCCTAACCCCTAAAACCTATACCCTAAACCCAAAAACCCTAAACCATAAACCCTAAACCATAAACCCTAAACCCTAAACCCTTAAACCCTAAACCCTAAACCATAAACCATAAACCCTAAACACTAAACCCTAAACCTTAAACCCTAAACCCCAAACCCTAAACCCTAAACCCAAATCCCTAAACCCTAAACCCTAAACCCCAAACACCAAACCCTAAGCCCTAAACCCTAACCCCTAAACCCTAACCCATTAACCCTAAACCCTAAACTCTAAACCATAAACCCTAACGCATAAACCCTAACCCCTAAACCCTAAACTCTAAAACCCTAAACCATAAACCCTAACCCATAACCCCTAAACCCTGACGACTAAACCCTAAAACCCTAAACCCTAAACCCTTATGTTCACTTCAAATTTCATCATATTTTCTTCAGAGCTATGTTCATTTTAAATTTCAGCAGATTTTCTACAAATTTAGGTTCACTTCCAATTTCATCTGATTTTCTACATATTTATGTTTACTTAAAAATTCATAAGTTCTTTTTTATTTCATTAGATTTATGTTCACTTTTATCAGATTTTCTTCAGAATTATGTTCACTTCAAATTTCATCAATTTTTTTTAGATTTTTCTTCATATTTATTTTCGCTTAAAATTTCATCAAATTATTTCCATATTTATGTTCACTTTAATTTTCATTAGATTTCATCAATTTTTTATTTAGATCTATGTTCATTTCATATTTCAACAGAATTTCTTTAGATTTATGTGTTTATTTCAAACTTCATAAGGTTTCCTTCAAATT
Source organism: Vicia faba (assembly GCA_948472305.1). NCBI lineage: Eukaryota > Viridiplantae > Streptophyta > Magnoliopsida > Fabales > Fabaceae > Vicia > Vicia faba. Next base: position 8,961 of record CATIWC010002696.1, on the reverse strand, counting down.
TATGTTTACTTCAAAGTTCATCAGATTTTCTAAAAATACCTTTAGATTTTCTTCATAATTCATTAGATTTTCTGCAGATTTATGTTCACTTTAAATTTTTTTAGATTTCTACAATGTTTGTTCACTTCAAATTCATCATATTTTCTTCATATTTTCTTCATATTTATGTTCACTTCAAATTTTATCAGATTTCTTCAATTGTTTCCAGATTTTTGTTTACTTCAAAGTTCATCATATTTTCTTAAGATTTCATCATATTTTCTTCAGATTTATGTTCATTTCAAATTGAATATGATTTTATTAAGATTTATTTTCACTAAAAATTTCATCAAAATTCATCATATTTTCTTCAGGTTTCATATTTTTCTTTATATTTCACTAAAGCTTTTTCAGATATATGTTCACTTTAAACTTCAGCAGAGTTTCTTCATATATATGTTCACTTTAAACCCTAAACATTAAACTCCAAACTTCAGAACCTAAACCCTAAACCCCAAACCCCAAACCCTAAACCCTAAACCCCAATCCCTAAACCCTAAACCCCAAACACCAAACCCTAAGCCCTAAACCCTAACCCCTAAACCCTAACCCCTTAACCCTAAACCACAAACTCTAAACCCTAAACCCTAATGCATAAAGCCTAAGGCATAAACCCTAACCCCTAAAACCTATACCCTAAACCCAAAAACCCTAAACCATAAACCCTAAACCATAAACCCTAAACCCTAAACCCTCAAACCATAAACCCTATACCCTAAACCATAAACCCTAAACACTAAACCGTAAACCTTAAACCCTAAACCCCAAACACTAAACCCTAAACCCAAATCCCTAAACCCTAAACCCCAAACACCAAAACTTAAGCCCTAAACCCTAACCCCTAAACCCTAACCCCTTAACCCTAAACCCTAAACTCTAAACCATAAACCCTAACGCATAAACCCTAACCCCTAAACCCTAAACTCTAAAACCCTAAACCATAAACCCTAACCCATAACCCCTAAACCCTAACGACTAAACCCTAAAACCCTAAAACCCTAAACCCTTATGTTCACTTAAAATTTCATCATATTTTCTTCAGAGTTATGTTCATTTTAAATTTCAGCAGATTTTCAACAAATTTAGTTTCACTTCCAATTTCATCAGATTTTCTTCAGATTTCATCTGATTTTCTACATATTCATGTTTACTTCAAAATTCATAAGTTCTTTTTTATTTCATTAGATTTATGTTCACTTTTATCAGATTTTCTTCAGATTTATGTTCACTTCAAATTTCATCAATTTTTTTTAGATTTTCTGCATATTTATTTTCACTTAAAATTTCATCAAATTATTTCCATATTTATGTTCAATTTAATTTTCATTAGATTTCATCAATTTTTTATTTAGATTTATGTTCATTTCATATTTCAACAGAATTACTTTAGATTTATGTGTTTATTTCAAACTTCAAAAGGTTTCCTTCAAATTTATGTTTACTTCAAAGTTCATCAGATTTTCTAAAAATACCTTTAGATTTTCTTCATAATTCATTAGATTTTCTGCAGATTTATGTTCACTTTAAATTTTTTAGATTTCTTCAATGTTTGTTCACTTCAAATTTCATCATATTTTCTTCATATTTATGTTCACTTCAAATTTTATCAGATTTCTTCAATTGTTTCCAGATTTTTGTTTACTTCAAAGTTCATCATATTTTCTTCAGATTTATGTACACTTAAGATTTCATGATATTTTCTTTAGATTTATGTTCATTTCGAATTGAATATGATTTTGTTAAGATTTATTTTCACTAAAAATTTCATCAAAATTCATCATATTTTCTTCAGGTTTCATATTTTTCTTTATATTTCATTAAAGCTTTTTTAGATATATGTTCACTTTAAACTTCAGCAGAGTTTCTTTATATATATGTTCACTTTAAACCCTAAACCCTAAACTCCAAACTTCAGACCCTAAACCCTAACCCCAAACCCCTAAACCCTAAACCCCAATCCCTAAACCCTAAAACCCAATCACCAAACCCTAAGCCCTAAACCCTAAGCCTTAAACCCTAACCCCTTAACCCTAAACCCTAAACTCTAAACCCTAAACCCTAATGCATAAAGCATAAAGCATAACCCTAGCCCCTAAACCCTATACCCTAAACCCAAATACCCTAAACCATAAACCCTAAACCATAAACCCTAAACCCTAAACCCTAAACCCTCAAACCCTAAATCCTAAACCATAAACCCTAAACACTAAACCCCTATACCCTAAACCTTAAACCCTAAACCCCAAACCCTAAACCCAAATCCCTAACCCTAAACCCCAAACACCAAACCCTAAGCCATAAACCCTAACCCCTAAACCCTAACCCCTTAACCCTAAACCCTAAACTCTAAACCATAAACCCTAACGCATAAACCCTAACCCTTAAACCCTAAACTCTAAAACCCTAAACCATAAACCCCTAACCCATAACCCCCTAAAACCCTAACGACTAAACCCTAAAACCCTAAACCCTTATGTTCACTTCAAATTTCATCATATTTTCTTCAGAGTTATGTTCATTTTAAATTTCAGCAGATTTTCTACAAATTTAGGTTCACTTCCAATTTCATTAGATTTTCTTCAGATTTCATCTGATTTTTTACATATTTATGTTTACTTCAAAATTCATAAGTTCTTTTTTATTTCATTAGATTTATGTTCACTTTTATCAGATTTTCTTCAGATTTATGTTCACTTCAAATTTCATCAATTTTTTTTTTTAGATTTTCTTCATATTTATTTTCACTTAAAATTTCATCAAATTATTTCCATATTTATGTTCACTTTAATTTTCATTAGATTTCATCAATTTTTTATTTAGATTTATGTTCATTTCATATTTCAACAGAATTTCTTTAGATTTATGTGTTTATTTCAAACTTCATAATGTTTCCTTCAAATTTATGTTTACTTCAAAGTTCATCAGATTTTCTAAAAATACCTTTAGATTTTATGCAGATTTTATGTTCACTTTAAATTTTTTTAGATTTCTTCAATGTTTGTTCACTTCAAATTTCATTATATTTTCTTCATATTTTCTTCATATTTATGTTCACTTCAAATTTTATCAGATTTCTTCAATTGTTTCCCAGATTTTTGTTTACTTCAAAGTTCATCATATTTTCTTCAGATTTATGTGCACTTAAGATTTCATCATATTTTCTTCAGATTTATGTTCATTTCAAATTGAATATGATTTTATTAAGGTTTATTTTCACTAAAAAATTTCATCAAAATTCAGCATATTTTCTTCAGGCTTCGTATTTTTCTTTATATTTCATTAAAGCTTTTTCAGATATATGTTCACTTTAAACTTCAGCAGAGTTTCTTCATATATATGTTCACTTTAAACCCTAAACCCTAAACTCCAAACTTCAGACCCTAAACCCTAAACCCCAAACCCCAAACCCTAAACCCTAAACCCCAATCCCTAAACCCTAAACCCCAAAACACCAAACCCTAAGCCCTAAACCCTAACCCCTAAACCATAACCCCTTAACCCTAAACCCTAAACTCTAAACCCTAAACCCTAATGCATAAAGCCTAAAGCATAAACCCTAACCCCTAAACCCTAATACCCTAAACCCAAAAATCCAAAACCATAAACCCTAACCCATAAACCCTAAACCCTAAAACCCTAAACCCTAAACCCTAAACCATAAACCCTAAACACTAAACCCTAAACCTTAAACCCTAAACCCCAAACCCTAAACCCCAAACCCTAATCCCTAAACCCCAAACACCCAAACCCTAAGCCCTAACCCCTAACCCCTAAACCCTAACCCCTTAACCCTAAACCCTAAACTCTAAACCCTAAACCCTAACGCATAAACCCTAACCCCTAAACCCTAAACTCTAAAACCATAAACCCTAACCCATAACCCCTAAACCCTAACGACTAAACCCTAAAACCCTAAACCCTTATGTTCACTTCAAATTTCATCATATTTTCTTCAGAGTTATGTTCACTTCAAATTTCAGCAGATTTTCTACAAATTTAAGTTCACTTCCAATTTCATCAGATTTTCTTCAGATTTCATCTGATTTTCTACATAATTTATGTTTACTTCAAAATTCATCAGTTCTTTTTTTATTTCATCAGATTTATGTTCACTTTTATCAGATTTTCTTCATATTTATGTTCACTTCAAATTTCATCAATTTTTTTATAGATTTTCTTCATATTTATATTCACTTAAAATTTCATCAAATTATTTCCATATTTATGTTCACTTTAATTTTCATTAGATTTCATAAAATTTTATTTAGATTTATGTTCATTTCATATTTCAACAGAATTTCTTTAGATTTATGTGTTTATTTCAAACTTCATAAGGTTTCCTTCAAATTTATGTTTACTTCAAATTTCATCAGATTTTCTAAAAATACCTTTAGATTTTCTTCATAATTCATTAGATTTTTCTGCAAATTTATGTTCACTTTAAATTTTTTTAGATTTCTTCAATGTTTGTTTCACTTCAAATTTCATCATATTTTCTTCATATTTTCTTCATATTTATGTTCACTTCAAATTTTATCAGATTTCTTCAATTGTTTCCAGATTTTTTTTTACTTCAAAGTTCATCATATTTTCTTCAGATTTATGTTCACTTAAGATTTCATCATATTTTCTTCAGATTTATGTTCATTTCAAATTGAATGTGATTTTATTAAGATTTATTTTCACTAAAAATTTTATCAAAATTCATCACATTTTCTTCAGGTTTCATATTTTTCTTTATATGTTCATTAAAGCTTTTTCGGATATATGTTCACTTTAAACTTCAGCAGAGTTTCTTCATATTTAAGTTCACTTTAAACCTTAAACCCTAAACTCCAAACTTCAGACCCTAAACCCCAAACCCCAAACTAAACCCCAAACCCAAAACCATATACCCCAAACACCAAACCCTAAGCCCTAAACCCTAACCCCTTAACCCAAAACCCTAAACTCTAAACCTTAAACCCTAATGCATAAACCATAACCCAGAAACCATATACCCTAAACCCAAAAACCTAAACCATAAACCCTAACCCATAAACCCTAACCCCTAAACCCTAAAACTCTAAACCTTAAACCCTAAACCCTAAACCCTAAACCCTAAACCCTAAACCCTAAACCCTAAACCCTAAACCCCAAACCCTAAACCCCCAAACCCTAAACCCAAAACACCAACCCTAAGCCCTAAACCCTAACCCCTTAACCCTAACCCCTAAACTCTAAACCCTAAACCCTAACGCATAAACCTTAACCCCTAAACCCTAAACTCTAAAACCATAAACCATAAACCCTAACCCATAAACCCTAAACCCTAACGAGTAAACCCTAAAACCCAAATTTTTTATGTTCACTTAAAATTTCTTCATATTTTCTTCAGAGTTATGTTCACTTTAAATTTCAACAGATTTTCTACAAATTTAGGTTCACTTCCAATTTCATCAGATTTTCTTCAGATTTCATCTCATTTTCTACATATTTATGTTTACTTCAAAATTCATAAGTTCTTTTTTATTTCATTAGATTTATGTTCACTTTTATCAGATTTTCTTCAGATTTATGTTCACTTCAAATTTCATCAATTTTTTTTAGATTTTCTTCATATTTATGTTCACTTAAAATTTCATCAAATTATTTCCATATTTATGTTCACTTTAATTTTCATTAGATTTCATCAAATTTTACCTTAGATTTATGTTCATTACATATTTCAACAGAATTTCTTTAAATTTATGTGTTTATTTCAAACTTCATAAGGTTTCCTTCAAATTTATGTTTACTTCAAAGTTCATCAGATTTTCTAAAAATACCTTTAGATTTTCTTCATAATTCATTAGATTTTCTGCAGATTTATGTTCACTTTAAATTTTTTTAGATTTCTTCAATGTTTGTTAACTTCAAATTTCAACATATTTTCTTCATATTTATGTTCACTTTAAATTTTATCAGATTTCTTCAATTGTTTCCATATTTTTGTTTACTTCAAAGTTCATAATATTTTCTTCAGATTTATGTTCACTTAATATTTCATCATATTTTCTTCAGATTTATGTTCATTTCAAATTGAATATGATTTTATTAATATTTATTTTCACTAAAAATTTCATCAAAATTCATCACATTTTCTTCAGGTTTCATATTTTTCTTTATATTTCATTAAAGCTTTTTCAGATATATGTTCACTTTAAACTTCAGCAGAGTTTCTTCATATATATGTTCACTTTAAACCTAAACCCTAAACTCCAAACTTCAGACCCTAAACCCCAAACCCTAAGCCCTAAACCCCAATCCCTAAACCCTAAACCCCAAACACCAAACCCTAAGCCCTAAACCCTAAGCCCTAAACCCTAACCCCTAAACTCTAAACCCTAAACCCTAATGCATAAAGCCTAAAGCATAAACCCTAACCCCTAAACCCTATACCCTAAACCCAAAAACCCTAAACCATAAACCCTAACCCATAAACCCTAAACCCTAAACCTTCAAACCCTAAACCCTAAACCCTAAACCATAAACCCTAAACACTAAACCCTAACCTAAACCTTTAAACCCTAAACCCCAAACCTTAAACCCTAAACCACAATCCCTAATCCCTAAACCCCAAACACCAAACCCTAAGCCCTAACCCCTAACCCATAAACCCTAACCCCTCTAACCCTAAACCCTAAACTCTAAACCCTAAACCCTAACGCATAAACCCTAACCCTAAACCCTAAACTCAAAACCCTAAACCATAAACCCTAAACCCTAACGACTAAACCCTAAAACCCCTAAACCCTTATGTTCACTTCAAATTTCATCATATTTTCTTCAGGTTTCATCTGATTTTCTACATATTTATGTTTACTTCAAAATTCATCAGTTCTTTTTTTATTTCATCAGATTTATGTTCACTTTTATCAGATTTTCTTCATATTTATGTTCACTTCTAATTTCATCAATTTTTTTTAAGATTTTCTTCATATTTATGTTCACTTAAAATTTCATCAAATTATTTCCATATATATGTTCACTTTAATTTTCATTAGATTTCATAAAATTTTATTTAGATTTATGTTCATTTCATATTTCAACAGAACTTCTTTAGATTTATGTGTTTTATTTCAAAACTTCATAAGGTTTCCTTCAAATTTATGTTTACTTCAAAGTTCATCATATTTTCTAAAAATACCTTTAGATTTTCTTCATAATTCATTAGATTTTCTGCAAATTTATGTTCACTTTAAATTTTTTTAGATTTCTTCAATGTTTGTTCACTTCAAATTTCATCATATTTTCTTCATATTTATGTTCACTTCAAATTTTATCAGATTTCTTCAATTGTTTCCAGATTTTTGTTTACTTCAAAGTTCATCATATTTTCTTCAGATTTATGTTCACTTAAGATTTCATCATATTTTCTTCATATTTATGTTCATTTCAAATTGAATATGATTTTATTAAGATTTATTTTCACTAAAAATTTCATCAAAATTCATCACATTTTCTTCAGGTTTCATATTTTTATTTATATTTCATTAAACCTTTTTCAGATATATGTTCACTTTAAACTTCAGCAGAGTTTCTTCATATATATGTTCACTTTAAACCCTAAACCCTAAACTCCAAACTTTAGACCCTAACCCTAAACCCCAAACCCGAAACCCTAAACCCTAATCCCTAAACCTAAACCCCAAACACCAAACCCTAAGCCCTAAACCCTAACCCCTAAACCCCTAACCCCTTAACCCTAAACTCTAAACCCTAAACCCTAATGCATAAACCCTAAAGCATAAACCATAACCCCTAAACCCTATACCATAAACCCAAAAACCCTAAACCATAAACCCTAACCCATAAACCCTAACCCCTAAAACTCTAACCTTAAACCCTAAACCCTAAACACTAAACCCTAAACCCTAAACCCCAAACCCCAAACCCTAAACCCTAAACCCTAAACACCAAACCCTAAGCCCTAACCCCTAAACCCTAACCCCTTAACCCTAACCCCTAAACTCTAAACCCTAAACCCTAACGCATAAACCGTAACCCCTAAACCCTAAACTCTAAAACCATAAACCATAAACCCTAAACCCATAAACCCTAAACCCTAACGACTAAACCCCTAAAACCCTAAAACCCTAAACTTTTATGTTCACTTAAAATTTCATCATATTTTCTTCAGAGTTATGTTCACTTTAAATTTCAGCAGATTTTCTACAAATTTAGGTTCACTTCCAATTTCATCAGATTTTCTTCAGATTTCATCTGATTTTCTACATGTTTATGTTTACTTCAAAATTCATAAGTTCTTTTTTATTTCATTAGATTTATGTTCACTTTATCATATTTTCTTCAGATTTATGTTCACTTTAAATTTCATCAATTTTTTTTTAGATTTTCTTCATATTTATGTTCACTTAAAATTTCATCAAATTATTTCCATATTTATGTTCACTTTAATTTTCATTAGATTTCATCAAATTTTATTTATATTTATGTTCATTTCATATTTCAACAGAATTTCTTTAGATTTATGTGTTTATTTCAAACTTCATAAGGTTTCCTTCAAATTTATGTTTACTTCAAAGTTCATCAGATTTTCAAAAAATACCTTTAGATTTTCTTCATAATTCATTAGATTTTATGCAGATTTATGTTCACTTTAAATTTTTTTCAGATTTCTACAATGTTTGTTAACTTCAAATTCATCATATTTTATTCATATTTTCTTCATATTTATGTCCACTTCAAATTTTATCAGATTTCTTCAATTGTTTCCAGATTTTTGTTTACTTCAAAGTTCATAATATTTTCTTCAGATTTATGTTCACTTAAGATTTTATCATATTTTCTTCAGATTTATGTTCATTTCAAATTGAATATGATTTTATTAAGATTTATTTTCACTAAAAATTTCATCAAAAGTCATCACATTTTCTTCAG